>ML794043.1:182512-210475 GCA_009831015.1 Picea engelmannii
CAGTTTGGAGATATGTTAAACGAATCTCCAGTAGATAGGGGACTTGATTCCACAAGTTTAAATTTGGATGGGTTGAATCAAGTATGTGTTTTGTAATATCCACAGATGAGCACTTTAGTTGTCCAATCTGCAATATTTTGAATAAGAGATCAACACAATTTATAATTTTGTATAAATGTGAACACATTAAATCTGAGATTTAGTTCTTATTTATGTTGTTCACGGATCCCTATTCCAACTCCTACTACTTGGACAAGCTTGTCTCAATTCTCATTGGGAGAGTTTGAAGAGGGTGGGAGTTCACAGGTATCATTTAATGTGTTAAAATCATTTAAATTTAATCTGTTATAATCATTTAAATTTAATGTGTTACATAGGGTAATGTGGAGAAGAGAGTACCTGAGAGTGTGCTTGGGTGGTAGATTGGAATTGAGGAGGAAGCAGAGGTAGCACCTAGATTTGGGAAGGATGAGTCCATTCAGGATGATTCATAAATGTATGTTTTTTACTTTTATCAAATTTTTGTTTTCTCAAATTTTTAGTTTAGCCTTTCCTATTCAACGCTTTAATCAATTATTTTGAAATATATAGAACCCCTAGATAAGCTTATCATTGTCTTAAATGGTGTACATTCAAACTTATTTAAGTTTATATCATGATGAAGACCTAATTTTGAACTTGAACATTTGATTATTTGAGAACATACTCTATCCCACATCAAAAAAGGGAAAGTTTCTAAATTTTCTTCGATTGCATTCCCTGCTTTCTTATCCAAGAATGACGTAGTATGGACATTTGTGTTTTCTACATACAACGAAGTGAATTCCTTCTTTCCAGGGTATTGTCAAACCCTTAACTAAATTGGTTACTAATCACAAAAACCATCATTCAAGTATATTTACAAATAAGCTATGCATATGTATATGTGAGCTAGCTCACACATATTGTATATGTGAGTTAGCTCACACATATTTTATATGTGAGCTAGCTCACACATAATTTCAAAGAGGATTTGATTATATGTAATATGAATACATCCCAAAGATGAAAGATTTAAATGGTTTTTGAAGAATGACTTAATATACTTGTGCAAATTTTTGTTTTCTTCATGTACATGCAAGATTATATGAAAAAATATATTCCACTGCAGAAAGAGGAGATAAGTATTTTCTAGAAGAACAATTTTTAAAATGGAGATTTGTGAACTTTTTTAGATATAAGTAGTTTTTTGGAAGAATAGCTTAATATGGAGATTTATAAGTCCTTTAATTTGAAAGGGCAAAATGGAATTTGATTATATGACCACTGCAGAAGAGGAGAGAAGTATTTTACTACTAAGGAGACTAGTATTTTATTGTTGGGTAAATAAGATCAAATAACATCACCTGGGATGAGAATTTCACCTAATATCCACAAGGAGATAAGTATTTAATTGGAAGAATGAATTAATATGGATATTTGTGAACTTTCTTCATACATAGTTCTATATTTATTTTGAGATTATTATCTAACTCCTCTGAACACAATTTTTTTTTTACCAAGAACACAATTTTTCTCTTTATTTTTTTTTAAGATTTTAGATAAGATTTTAGAAATTGTTTAAATCATGTATTAATGTGGAGAGTAACTATCTTTTGTTTAACTGTGGTTGGGTACATGTTATTATTTCTTATTGTTTATTTAATATTTAGTTAAAGTATATATGTTAATACATGTGTTATTTGTTTTTTTTATTATTATTGTTTTTTATTGTTTCAGGTCTAAATTATATTTGGTGGAAAATATGTTTACATTATATTTGGTGGGAAAGAGTATGTTGGAGGATGAGACTTAACTCTTTTGGTATGTATGCCATTTTTTTTTTATCACAATTTTTGAATTCTGTTTTTTTTGTAGGTATGAAGTGATCTATCTTAAAGTGATGGATTAGAGTCCAGAATTTTGGAGTTAAATGCCTTAATTTTTGTTATCATCCTAAAATAGATGTGGAATCTATGTATTTGGCAGTGTAACTATTTAGACTTTGATTATAATATATATATATATATATATATATATATTGATATTTTTGGAATTCAAAATATCAATTTATTGTCTCATATTTGATTTCTCTTATATTGTTAAATGTTGAAATAGAATTGCTTTTCTTTGATAATTGTCTCTATCTTTACTATGTCAATGTTGAAATAAAATTGCTTTGTTGTTAATCTGTTGAACACCATTACTAATGTAAGAATAGCTTTATTTGGTTTGGTTCAAGACTTGGCTTGATAGATTGTGGTGGTCTGACCAATGCTCAAAAGGTGTCTGCACTAATTTGATGGATAACAAGTGGCAAAGTTGTTAGTTTTGAAATAATGTTTTGTATATTCTCCTTTTTACAATGCATTAAATTAAGCATCAAACTCTTAAATAATTTTTTACTATGTATTAATTTAAATGCTTCCTTTTATGTTCACTGTGGACTATTCAAAAACACATGATAAAATTCAACATATTTCATTGTGGATTGATCAAATTCAACATAAGTTGAACTCTTAGGCCTATACTACTATGTATTAATTTAAATGCTTCCTTTTATGTTCAATGTGGATTGTTCAAAAACACATGATAAAATTCAACATATTTCATTGCGGACTGTTCTTGGGCCTATTTAACATATTTCATTGTGGACTGATAAAATTCAACATAAATATTAACTCTTGGGCCTATAATACTATGTATTAATTTAAATGCTTCATTTTATGTTCACTATGGATTGTTCAAAAACACATGATAAAATTCAACATATTTCATTGTGGTCTGTTCTTGGGCCTATTCAACATATTTCATTGTGGACTAATAAAATTCAACATAAATTTGAACTCTTGGGCCTATATTACTATGTATTAATTTAAATGCTTCCTTTTATGTTCACTGTGGACTGTTAAAAAACACATGATAAAATTCAACATATTTCATTGTGGAATGTTCTTGGGCCTATGGGGACTGATAAAGTTCAACATATTTCATTGTGGATTGATAAAATTCAACATAAAGTTGAACTCTTGGGCCTATGGAGATTATTATTACTCTTTTCCTACTTTTCCATAAAAAAAATTGATGGTTGCGGGAGATTCCAAGGTCACTATCGACTGGATAAATTCCAAATCCAACCTGAACCTGATATATCTCAACAAGAATAGTTTCAATTATTTTTTGAGAGGTGGACCTATTCACTGTTGATGTAGTAGAGGATACTGGAGCAATTACAAGCTAGGGTTTGGTAGTCGCGACCACAACAAAGGACAATATGAGTACCAAGGGGGGTGGTAATGGAACCCCCTCATACAAGCAGGTAGTAGTAGACAGAGGTAAAGGACCACGAGGTGTAATTTTCAAGGCACCAATGACAAGCACCTCAATATCAAAACCCGAAAAGAGTCAGGAAAGCAATGAGAGGAAAAGCAATGACATGGGGGAAGAAGCCAGAGAAACTCAGAATGATGCGCAAGAAACAATGAGCCCCAATGGGGCAGAAGGGCACAAATCATGTAAACCAAAGACAACAATGATACCCAAGGTAATATTGGATGATCCACAAATGCAAATCTATAGGGACCAGATGAAGACACATGTGCTAATCTGCAAGTTTATGGGTTTGTGTCCCACAAAAAGAACATTGTGCAACTGGATTAAATATCAATGAAAGCCAAGCGGAGAAGTGGATCTTCACCTGGGCTCGAAAGGCTTCTTTACAATAGTTTTCATGAACCTGGAAGATAGGGATAAGATCTTTGAGGGGGGGGCATACTTCCATGCCTCAACAAGTCTGTACATGTGACCATGGAAGGAAAACTTCTCCTCGAAAAAATAAACCTTCAAAAATGTACCTGTATGGATGAGACTTTACTCCTTTCCGTTAGATTATTGGCTACCTTCCACCTTCGAAGCAATAGGGAAAAAACTGGGAAAATACGTGAAGACATCAAAAGCAACCCTAAAAGGATGATACACCTCCTAAGAAAGAATCTGCATAGAGGTGGATGTGTCAGGGGCACTCCCAGAATCCATAATCCTTGAATTCAGGGACGAGGAATGGATACAAAACATTGACTATGAGAAGATCCCCTTCAGATGTAGGAGATGTCATGAACATGGAAACCTAATCAGAGAATGTATGATCATTAAAAAACAAGAAGCGGAAAACAAAAAACTACAACAGGATGAAGAGGGTTTTATAAAACCAAACCACAGAAAAAGAGCTAACAAGAAACAAAGTAAAACCCCAACAGGGAGAAATCCAGAGGCCAGGAATAAATAAGAAGGAAGGGACAAGACCAACAAAGAGGAGGAAGGAGGAAAGGAAAAGACAAAAGATAGAGAATCTAGGGAATAAGCAACAAATGAGGATACAGATAGCCTAAGAAAGGAGATGGGACAGGGGGGTAGCGCAACTCCTATGGATGGAGAAACCAGAGATATCCCCACCCCCATGCAAAAGGCATATGGAGGCACGTAAATGAATCCAAGTGAGGTAGGAACAGAAGATCCTGATCTCAGAGACATTATGGAAAGGGAAGGGATCAATCTCTCGAACATACTGGAGCAATGGAAAAGGTAGGGTGTAGACAATGTACCAACAGAGAAACTAGATCACATCCAATACCTGTTCCTCATAAGGGAGGAAGCCAAATCTAGAGGGCTCAAGATCACACACAGGGAGATATGACACCTAGGAATCAAAGCAAGTGAAGGAAAATTGCAACTCTCACCCAAGCATACGAGAAGGAAAAAGGGCAGGAAATCAAATAGCATAGCTCTACAGGAACTAGGAGCTCTACTGATAAACTCAGCTAAGATAAAAAATCTCTTTCCCAACTCCCCCCCACATGTTTAAATGAAGATTATAACATGGAATATAAGAGGCCTAAACAACCCACAAAATAAGAGAATTCTTAGAAATAGATTTAGGAAGGAACAACCAGACCTCTTTTTCATCTAAGACACGAAATGCACTGCAGATAGAATGGAAACAATCAACAAAAAACAATGGAGCAAGTACAAGATGTTGGTTGTCAAATGACAACAAATGGAAGGAGGAGTCCTCACCTTGTGGAATTCACAAATGATGAACCTAATAGTAGCTGAGGCTACCAAGCACACACTTTCAGTTAACATGAAAATCATTGGGAATACGAAGATGATTCTATGTACTAATGTGTATGGATCCCAAATGCTAGAGGAAAAGAGAAGAATGCTTCTAGACCTAGAAGACCTAAAAACCTGCTCCAACAACCTCCACTGGATCTTGGTAGGGGACTTCAACATCATCACATCACTTGTGGAAAAAAAAGGAGGCACTAGGAGATTGGATAGAGATGCAGAAGAATTCTCAACGTTCATAGACACAACGGAGATGGTGGACATCAGAACCAATAACAAACACTTCACTTGGAACAATAAACGGATAAATCAACATTAGGTTGCGACAAGACTCGACAGATTCTTGGTGTCAGAATCCATCATTATGCAGGGGTTAACCTTAGATTGCAACATCCTTCCCTAGGGGGGTTATGATCACTAGCCAGTCCAACTAGAAGTAGACTTCCCAACCACCCCAAAGAATAGACCATTCAGATTTGAGAAATTCTAGATTGAACACCCCACCTTCAAGGATAATATCAACCAATGGTGGCAAGAGGAACAACTAGAGAAAGGGACACAGATGTTCAAAATCTATAAGAAACTAAAGTACATCAAATATAAGCTCACGGAGTGGAACAAGGAAATTTTTGGCAACATACACCAAGAGAAGAAAAATATTGAAGATTGAATGAGAAGACTCCAGGAAGTTTTCATAGCGGAGGGCTACACAGAGGAACGAAAAAAGGAAGATATCCAAATGACCCAGGAATGGGAAGGAATATGCCAGCAGGAAGAAATTCTATGGTGCCAAAAGTCCCGAATCAGATGGCTAAATGAAGGAGAGAGGAAAAAAAAGTTTTTTCATAGAACAACCATTGCCAGAAGATCCCACAACAAAATCTTGAAAATGAAGGATCAGGATGGGATCGAGCGAGAATCCCACAAGGAGATTGAAAATACCTTGGTAAGTCACTTCCATGGGATATCCCAAGAACCCAACAAAGACCGAACGAAGGCCATCCAGAGGATAACTCAGCACATCCCCCGTCTAGTCACCGAGGAATAGAATAACAACCTAAACAAACCCATAGCTAAGGAGGAAATTGATAAAGTGATCCAGGAGATGCCCAATGGGAAAGCACCAGGTCTAGATAAATTCACAGTGGAATTCTTCAAAGACTGTTTGGAAGTGGTCAAACAGGACGTTTATAGGGTGGTGGAGGACTCTAGACAGTCGACCTCCATCCTAAAAGCATTAAATTCCATAATGATTACTTTAATCCCCAAAGAAAATGAAGCAAGGAACCCTGATCGCTATAGACCCATAGCTTTATGCAAAGTGGTTTACAAGATAATCTCTAAAGTCATAGCCAATAGATTGAAACCCCTCCTACCCACACTGATTTCACAAGAACATGCAGGTTTTGTGGAAGGATGACAAATCATGGAAAACATCATCCATTCTAATGAGCTAATCCACACCCTGGAAATCCAGAGGAGAGGGGGGATGATAATACAACTTGACCTAGAAAAATCCTATGAGAAAATTAGCTGGCACTACATGGTTAAGAATCTAGAAGCCTTTGGTTTCACCCAACACTGGATCAGTTGGATTATCAACCTAGTCTCAACGACAAGTTTCTCTCTCCTGATAAATGGAGCCCTAGCCAAAGCCTTATGGCCCACTAGAGGCATCAGACAAGGAGACCTGATATCCCCCTTCCTGTTCATCCTGATGATGGAAGGTCTCAGTCGAAGCATAAAAAGTGAAACAATAGAAGGAAAAATAAGAGGCCTCAAACCTTTCAAAAAATTCCCTACTTCCACACACCAATAGTTCTTGGATGACACCTTACTCCATGGCATACCCACGGTCAAGGAAGAAAAAATGTTCAAAAGGAACTTAGAATAGTTTGGGGAAGGATAGGGAGCTTAGATCAACCATTCTAAATCAATGATCTAGTTTTTCAACACCAACCCTACAATCCAAAGGAACCTGTCAAATATTTTGGGCTTTGAGCACAAAAATATCCCAACTAAATACTTGGGCATCCCCCTGATGGATAGATCTTACAAAATGGCAACTTGGGAAGGAGTTCTCAACAAGCTACAAGAGAGGGTGAAAAAATGGACGTACAGATCCCTCAACCTAGCGGGGAGACTGGTACTGACCAAGATGGTTCTGCAAGCAATTCCAACCTATATGATGTCCATTTTTCTCTCCCCCAAAGTAATACTACAAAAAATAAGGACCCTCCAAAGGGAATTCCTATGGTGAGGAGCAGAAACAAAGAAAAAATGGGCCCTGGTGGCTTGGGAGAAGGTTTGCAAGCCAAAATGCAAAGGAGGACTGGGGCTACAAGATCGACAAGTAACCAATGAAGCCTATGGGGAAAAACTCTGGTGGCGATGGGTTAAAGAAACTTCTACCCTTTGGGAAACCCTCTAGAAGGATAAGTATGCCCCAAACATAAACGACCAGGACCCAATTCGTTTTATGGGCACCAGGGAGGGATCACCCATCTGGAACCTAGCTTGGTGAAACAAGACCTGGGTCCAGACACACAGCTTCTGGGAAGTAAGGAATGGTAAAACAACTAGATTCTGAGAGGATGACTCGAAACAGGAACCCAAGATTGGAAATCTGAACAGGGAGGAACTCCAATAGGACATGATCGTGCAAGGCAAAACCAACGTCCACCACTATTGGAAGCAAGAAACAGATTGAAATAGATGGAGAATTTGGGACAATCTCAATTCCAAAACTAGCGATCGGACCACAAACACCATGAAAGAGGTGGAGGAGGAACTGAGGAAAAGGAAAATTGCAGTCTCGAAAGAAGAAGACCAATTAAGATGCGGCCAAAAAAATGGTGGGGAATTCAACTTGAAGGAAGCCCAACATTACATAGTGGACCAAGACCAAGAAGACCTAGCGCAACTATGGGATAAGATATGGAGTAGCCCCCATTGGCCAAAAATAAAAAATTTCAAATGGTTAGTACTTCACAACCGAATTCTAACCTGGGAAAACCTAAGGAAAAGGGGTTTCATAGGTCCGTCACGATGCCACCTCTGTCAACCTAAGGATGAAACACTGAATCATATCCTCGATGAATGTATCTACATAGCAGAGATCTGGGACTGGGAGACAGGTATTTTTTGACAGTCCAATAGGAACCAAGGTAACATCTGCACAACCATCAACAATTGGAATGAGAGTTACAGTGAAAATGAAGAGGTGAATCTATGTTGGACTCTCATTCCAGGGATGATCATATGGACAATATGGAAAGAAAGGAATTAGAGCATCTTCAAGAATGAAAGGCTTCCAGAAAGGAAAATCAAAGAAAAAATAATCTCCATGACAAGAGAAACGGTGCAGAGGTGCAACTACTAGAATGGGAAAGTGCAACTCACAAGTCGGGAATCTAGATCCCTAGAAGCTTTTCACCTAAAAGATGGGTGCAACTGCACACAAATATGATGACCACCACAACCCCATCTAAGTGAGCGCAACTGGAATCCCCCTCCAGTAGGGTCCCTCAAGTTGAATTTTGATGGGGTGACAAAAGGAAACCCAGGCATGATAGGAATGAGTGGGGTTATCAGTGATAGTGGTGGAAACATAATTCGACTGTATGCTGGGAGTATGGGAAATTCAACTAACAACACAAAAAAATTCGGAGCCCTAGAGATTGGCCTTGAGATTCTAAGTCGTGAAAGGATGACAAACACTATCATGGAAGGTGACTCCACTCTGGTAATCAACACAGTGAAGAGACTCCAAAATGGTACTAGAGTGGGAAAAGTTTAGAGACACTGGCGCTTGGCACACTCCCTGCAAAAAATCCAGGAGCATCTGCAAAAGATGAACACAATGGAGTTGCACTGGGTATGCAGGTCACCGAATGGCTTGGTGGATAGAATCACTAATGAAAGGGTTATAAAGGAAGGATCAAAGTTAGACACCACCTCGAGCAACATCCCAAATGGTCAATTCAGAACATACTACACACAACTAGCGACAAAAGATCATGATGGAAGCTTAAGTATGGAAGGTCACATCAAGAGGAGTGGTGCAAGGCCAATAGGCGAGCATGACGAATCCAAGCAGAATCTTCATGGCCAACACCCAATTACAAGTGAAAATGTGAGATTAGACCACACAACATATATATGGGGGTACAACATCGAGGTCACATCAATAGGAATAAGCGTAGGGTTAGTGCAGGGGAAAGTACAAATGGGTCTCAACAGACCGTGAGTGATGTAGGACAAAAGATGTTACCATGCACTAGTAGGGTCACACCCCTTCCAAGAACAGGTATGGGGAAGAGAAAATTTGGTTACACAACAAGCAGGGGAAATGGCTGGCACAAGGATAATGGACGAACTTTCATAGTCACACATACCGAGACAGATAAAAAGGACGATCAGGACCACCCCTATAGGTAGACCATGATTGCAAGGATGTATCTACAACAGGAGAATTTCCATAAGAGGCAAAGCACTAGGAATAGATGCAGTTGGACAAATCACAACAACAGAAGCCATGAAAAAAACAAGGGTTCGGCAAGAAGGAACCCCTGGGTAGATAGGAACAAGAGGATAATTTAGGGAAAGAACCGCCACAAGCCAACCAAGATGGTGCGTATGAAGAAAAAAGATGTCAAAAGAAACACCCAGATGGACAAAAATCCGATAAGCCATAGGAAGATTTCAAGGATGGAGCAAGCATCCCGAGATGCCAAGGGCACCTTCCAGGCATTGGTCAAATTTCAAGCGACCATCACTAGGTGGGAGAAGGAAATCACTGCCAAGAGCAAGGGAAAAGCTTGGGAGGAATTGAGCCAGGAAGCAGACTGGATAACGAACCAAGGGACCATGTAATCGAGGAAAACTCTCTACCATAAGATGATAGATATGGCATGGAGGAAAAATATGTTAATAGGAAAAGTGAACACAGAAAAGAAAGTTGCCATCCGGAAGGGTAACAAGGCCCAAAAAAAATTGCTAAAAGAAATCCCGAGTTGCCTCAACAACCTGGATGCTAGTAAAAAATGAACTGCAGAGGACCAGAAGAACCGAAAGGAGAAGCTGGAGTGAATGGCTAGCCAATTCAACTTATACTTGTGCTACATCCATCATATGGACATCACACCTACTGATGGGAATGGAGCACCAACTTGGATCAAGAAGACCCACACGTTGGCCCAGTGGGAGGAGAGCAAGGACAAGGTGAAAGATGGAAAGAAGAATCTCATAATCCCGGACTAGAGTCGGGTAGCCAATGATCAATGAATATTACTGGGTCAATCTTAATTGTTGTCTTGTGTTTTTATGGTTTTGTTATGATTAGCTTGTCAAAACTGGATATGATCGGACTGGACCGGTTTCCCAATGTGGCGGTCCAGCCATACCCCTCTTCTATCTCAAAGAACGCCACTCTGGAACCCCTAGGATGGTTTCCTTTTTGGTAGACCAGGGAGTTCCTCTTTTTGTATATTAGTCTTTTTTCGTAATACATATACTCACACTCACTTAAAAAAGAAGAAGATATATCTCAACAACTGGAAAGACAATATCAAAAGCTTAAATAATAGATTTGAATCTATCAAATTTATGCACGTACATAGACAATTCAACAAAGTAATAGAAAATATTAGATGCTTAAATAATATATTTGAATCTATCAAATTTATGCACGTACATAGACAATTCAACAAAGTACATAGATTTGATTCTAAATAGAATAACAATGAAACTGTTCTTTTCGCGTGAAAAAAAAGAAAGAACTAAGAAAGTTAGTTTAAGAATGGATTAGAAGACATAGAAAGAAAGAATTACTTGAACAAATGGAAGAATGAAGAAAGCCACTATAAATATTACAAAGTAAGAGACACACACACAAGGGGTTGTACACACACTTGAATTTGAACCTAGGACATTTACATGGTCTTTATCATTTCGATATTTTCAGAGAGACATGGTCTCACATTTACATCAAAATCTCAATTTACATCAACATCTCAATGAAATGTTTTA
This sequence comes from Picea engelmannii, assembly GCA_009831015.1. Taxonomy (NCBI): domain Eukaryota; kingdom Viridiplantae; phylum Streptophyta; class Pinopsida; order Pinales; family Pinaceae; genus Picea; species Picea engelmannii. The sequence continues at coordinate 193,688 of ML794043.1, forward strand.
ATGGTCTTTGAATTCACCTTCTTTCTCATACGAACAACTATGAGAAAACTACAAAGATGATAACAATAGCTAAGAAAAGCACAAGAAGAGATAGAAGAGATATTGAAATCACTCATGTAACATTTTGTCTTGTCTTGATTTTACTTGCACTATGTTTATTTATATAAAATATTGGATGAAATAACTTCAATATACTATTTTCTTGATTTAAAACAAAAATCATCAAATTTTATAGTTTCTTATGAAATTTCACAATGAAATATTCAAGAAAATGTGAAATAAAAATTATAGTTTCTCACTTGTAATTTAAATTTTGTTTGATTTGGAAATATGGTTGAAAATAGTCAAAACAAGTCATCAAATTTAATATAAGTAAGCGATCTTCATTAAAATTTATATTGATATTCATAAATACATGTACTTTCAATGAAAAATAAAAAGATATGGAATGTACATGTGCCTCTTGTTTAAAAACATCGTAATGGTATTCCATCTTCAATTATTCATTCATGACCGACTTTGGACATTTTCCATTTTATAACTTTTTTTTTTTATTGAACTTCTATTAACTTTATGCGTGTTGCACATACCAAATGACTATATTGACAACTTGTGACATCTTATTGGTAGTCTTGAAAGTGAACATGAGTATCAACTTGATGGTTTTCTTGAAAAAAATATCCTTTCAATACAATGGATCCTCTTTCATATATAAAATTGTTATCATCAAAATCTTCTAATAGCCTCATCTTTTTTTCTGTGCATTGCATCAAATAATATTTCACGTTTTCAGTGTTGTCTACAGGTGCAACCATGGAAAAGACATCTCCTGCAAATAATTGGATATATTAGACAACAAATAGTTCGTGTTAGATTATGACACAAGTACATCTACAAGTTATTTGAAAAGAATTAAACATAAAAATTACCTTCTCTAATAAGATCAAAAACTCTATCGCCATCAACTGACACTATAGTTTCATTTGATTCCATATCCTCTGGGCTTGCAAGTGGCATTTTCCCTTTTACATTAAGTTCGGCATGTCTCCAAGATTTAACATATTCTGCGTTTTCGTTTTCACAAATATCTATGGATTATGTGTCCTCTATGCAAATTGAACAAAAACAAGAATCATTTCTTCTATCAAATGCAAACACATTTTGATAATGTTTTGTTTTAACTAAATGTTATTTTCCTGTCCCAAATATTGTACTGGTGTCATATGCAATTGATCTATTTACATCTTGGATTCCAACATACCAAAAAAACCTGCACAAGACAAGAACTTGTTCACTTGAAATCTCTCAAGAAAATTATTGAAGATTGAATATAAATTTGAACACGTTAAAATAAAAATATCCTGTGTACATGTGTAACATTTATATATAGACACACCTGTGCACATCCCTTGACGGATTATATTCATGGCTTAGCACCATTTTGCACCATTCAACAACTTGTTTAGCAGATTCAAATCGATCGGCATGAGGGTTTATCTGATACCTTCAAAGTGTTTGTTTTACACATGCCCCTGCACCGTCGTGCTCTCCTTTTCCATGACCAGTCTCAAAAAAATTCCAACAATGTGTAATGTTTGATTTTTTATGAATACGACATAACCAATAGAATGATAGTGAAGATTTGAACTGACCCACACACCCATATGACCATATCCAATGTCGATCGAATCCTATTTCACATTCTTTCAATGAATCATAAAATTTATCAAAACAATGTTGTACATAATGTGTGTCATGTGCTCGATCATCACTTATATAAAAGTGATATTCTTTAATAACATGTCGATTGTCATTGGTTCTTTCTATGTTATCAATACTTCATTGAGAATGTTTATATATAACATGGAAAAATATCATGACTTGATTATAATGATATTATTCACTCTGTATTTCATTTTGTGCAACGAATGTGTAATTCTCCGCAAAATAAACTACAGACAAAATTGTCCCTGGTGGAAACACTTCATGGGATTGTTTGAATTGTAGGTCTTTCCATCAAGATCTATGTGAATGCTTGGTGTATTTATAAATGTGTTTCTCAAACATCTTCAAAAAATCTATCACACAAATTTTATCTACCTTCAAATCAATCCTTTTGGAAATAACATTTGAAGAATGTGGAGTCGTGTTGTTGATATATTCATATATCTTCCAATTGATTGTTATATTAGAAAATTATTGATCATTCATATCAATATGATACTTTGAATGAAACAAACTTAGATTTCCACAACAATCACATTTCTTTCCACCAACACATTTTTTTTTGTAAAATAAATCATCACCTTCTCTTTCACATAGAATTTCAGATATAAAAGCACAGAATGTGGAAGGAGGAGGTGAACTTGGCCATAATTTTTTACCAAAATCAAAAAAAAATTTGTAATACAACTCAAATTACACATGATAACGACAACAACAAGTGTCACTAACAGTGATGGGTATAACCAACCATGGTTTTTGTTGCACACATGTATTGATGGAAATTTTAACTTCTTTGCGCTTTTCTTTGAACTTATTGAACAATTCTATTTGTGTCATTGGAAATATATGTTTTGGATGTTCTTCATATTGTTTTCATGCTATTCTTCATTGCAACACATCCCTTGTATGTGGTGAAACACAACATTCTGCCAACCAACAATTACGGGCCAATTCTTTAACATTTTTTGCAAGTCTATGTTTGTAGGGTTGTCTAGAAATCAGTGTCCAACAAGCCAGTCATCATTTGCATCTATTTGCAATCGAAATTTTCTATGTTTGTGCAATGTTTTTCTTGACATTCCCATCATTTTTTCCATGTGTTGTGTCAAATGATCTTTTATATTGCTATATGAAACAATTATTGTTTGTATCCCTCTACATGCAACACTGACATCTTTTTTTCGATATTTTCAAAAATCTTTTAATACACTAGTTATATTGTCAAAGACATTTTGTTTCACCTTTGTATCTTTTTTCGACCTTTGAACACCCAATAATGGTGTAGATTCTTTTAACTTTCTTGACTTTATTAGAAAGAGTAAAAGTTGAGCTTGTACTGTTACTGATTCATCTTTGAAAAAAGTGTTATACATATTCTTAGTTCGATATCTTATATAATGCTTATCTTTTTTCTTCCCAAATTTGTTAGTATCAACATTTTCTAATATTTCATCATCAATGTTGATAGATTCTCCTGCATATTTCAATTTAAAGTTTATATTAAAAAACAAAACCCGAACATAAATTCACTAAACTATATATACAATTGCTCATCTTGTATTATCTAAATTTATGTACATACCTATAGGTGACTCGTCTTCTGCTTCAATTCCAATTTCAACGTCTTCTTCCTCAATTTCAGTTTCAACGTCTTCTTCAACATTATGAGACAAATCTATTTATGTTTTTTGAAAAACATCAAATTGTAATTACAATCAATTATATTAAACAATATTTTAAATTTGAATTCTATACTTTTAATATAGACAATATGTACATGCATACATGGTTGGACTTCTTCTTGTTGAAAATGTCTATTTACATTATTATCGTTTCTTTCTTCAATATTTTCACGTTCTCGTTTCTTTCTCCAACAATGCTCTTTCCTTTGTTCGTTATGGAGAGTATCATCTCGAGTGCGATCAAATTTTCTCTTGTGCAAACTTTTGTTTCCCATGACTTTTATAGTTATCTGTAAAAGATATGTTCAACAAAGACTTCACCTTGAAGAAATGCTCAACATTTATCTTTCAACATATAAATTGTTATTCCAATAAAAACTTGAACAAACATCAATTACCTTATTCAAAAAAAATCAAAAAGATGATTTTTGGCACAAGGACAGACCCAGGGTTCAACGCTTCAACAACGCACCAACAAATCCCTAACTACCGGCCCTTTTGGCAACACCTGTGAAGCAAATGAAGTCTCACCTGAGGTAGAGGAAGGGGGGGATTGTAGGACTCAGGTGTCTACAACCTAGATAGGACACAGATCTGTGATTACAACACTTACAAAACACTTAGCCAATAACATGCATTAGTTCATAAATCCATTCACATTGCAGATTAAACCCTAGATATTGAATCAACACAATATCTAACCCTTACAACCTCTTAGCACGTAGCATAAACTCAGATCTAACGTTCATTCACATCATAAAGCACTAAGCATTCATAGATCTATCTATCATACATCAAGAATGGTTCACTAAGCATATAGATACATAAATAACATGAATAACATAGCACAAAGAACATCGACACGGGATATATGTGGTTCACCCCAGTGTGGGGCTACGTCCACCAACTCTTATTCTTCTTTATTAGTCTCCTTCAATCTTCTTATAGGCACAAAGCAACAGAGCTCACTCCACACTGGACAGGTGATTTGTGCACATCACACTAGATCCACCTTCCTCAAGATAAGTTCACGGCATAAAGCCTTACACAATCTGTGCACAAAGCCTCTTACAATCACTTACATTTAGCTCTTCAAGTCTTAACATACTCTAGTCATACGCTAAGCCCATGACCTCAAAAAATGACTTCTAGTTACATTGCCTAGCTACTTGTTTATACTTTACAAAAAGGGAATAGACATGGGTAAACCCATGGGTCGACATCCCATACTCGTTACATAAACCCTAAAATCCCAAAAATCCCACAAAAATGGGTGAGATCCCGTGATCTCTACTTCGCCTGGGCACTCTGTCTTCAACCATCCTAATGAAGTCCCAAAAATGGTCAACCATGACCAACGTTTCCTCAAAACTTGGTTGAGGGAAAACAAGCCCCCAACACTCACTTGTGACTCGTCCCAAGTCACTCTGATTTAGGCAATACTAATTCTAAGGCCTAGAGCTTAGCTCGAGCTTCCTCGACTTGTTGTTTCACTAGAGCCTCCTGCTCGACAAACCCCTGAATTACTTGCTTGGTGACAGGCCCTTCTAGGCGTTGTTCCACTATTGTGAGGACTTGTTCCAACTGTGAGTTGTGTCCCTCAATTTATTCAAAAAGCGTGCAGGCTTCATCCTGCACCGGTTGGAATCTCTATGTCACCTCCATAACTCTGCTCTAGATGGAAGTGACTTGCTGCTAAACTGCATGTTTCTCCTGTGACCTCTTCATCTTCTCAACTATAGTAAGTAGCTTCATATGTGCTTTCACTATAGATGCTTTCTTCTTCGCCTCCTAGAGTTGTGCTTCCAATATCCTCAGCTCCGGGTCTTCTGGGAGGCACTCATAGGTCTGCATACTTTGGTCACTTAGTTTCTTACATTCTGAGGCCAACACCCAGATTCTTTCTACTGCACTCCTGGATGTTTCTTCCCTCTAATATCGTACTTCTTGCAGAGTGCTCGACACTGCATGGATTTATAGCTCTGCTACTCTTGCTTTAAGCTACTGAATAGCCTCAGCGAGCTTCCCCACTTGGCTCTTCTTCGATATGTGCCAAGCATGGCACAAAGGGAAGTTCTCTAGTCACTGCCTCTTTAACCCCAATATGCTCTGTGAGCAACTGGTCTTTTGCTTTTTGGATTTTCTCTTTGTCCTCCACGAACTTCGCTCTAATGTCATCTTTCTCTTGTTGTGCAACCCAAAGTTTCTCTAAGGCCTCCTCCTTTTCTTTCTTCAAGGCCTCTGTGGCCTGATCCTTTTCCTCTTGGGCTCAACAAATTCGAATCTCTGTCGCATCTGCTAACCTTCACAACTGGATGGGATCATCTCCCAATTCTACAGTCTCTGATGATGACATCGCAGTAGACACTGGGCAGCTTGAGTAGAGGGCTTGTTGTATGTCCTTCCATTCTTTCTCGATTCTGTCGTAGAGTGTCTCTTTCTTTGCTTCATGTCTATGCAGGATATCCTATGAGGCATCTTCTACAACTATGATTATGAGTTGGATATCGTCCACTGTGAGCACGTTTTGTGACTCGGGATTATTGGCATGAGCCTTCTTCCTTGCCAAAGGTTTCTTCGGGGAAACCTTCCTCTTCTGCGATGCATCTGTTGTGGTGAGGGGATCCTTCGGCAGTGTCACTTCTCCTTTGTCTTGCTTGTCTTTTTCCCCTTCCTCCTCTTGGTTTAATTTGTCACCTCCTCCTCCTGCAGGTGAGTCAGACGCAGTTTCCTCTAATGCGTTGTCCTTCTCCTCACTGTCTATTTCCTGCAATTTCTTTTTCTTTGTGCTTCTATGTCCATCATACTTAGTTTGGGTGACCAAAGGATTTTCGATGATGTCCGGGTCGGAGAGTTCTGCATCTTTGACCGGTACGAGGAATTCGATTGGCCATTCCTTGGTTATATCCTCCATGTCTTCATCATTCAATTTATAGTAAAGCTGCATCTCCTCCTTACTTCATCCTTGCATGAGGTGATGTAGATGAAGTGTCGGTCTATGCGAAACTTCGCTAGTGGCCTGTATGTATGCAAGGTGTTCGGGGTCATTCGGGGGAATGATTCAATGGTGCACTTGAGCTATAGGTAGTAAGCGTGGAACACCGCATTTGATTTCCATTTCTTTTCCATATCTCTCATATACCACAAAGTGGTAAACCTTGTGGCCAATGGTTCTGATGGTTCGACTTTCGGGAATGTCGCTCCCTCCAACATCTCCCAAGAGAAAAATTCAATGAGAATCAACAACCAACTGAAGTGAAATTCATAACCTTGGTCCTGCTCTTCACAGATGTCCTTCTCCAAAACATTGACGAGGTAGCTCACCCAGTTCATCTGCATTCCTTCGACACACTTCCCTGCGAGGTCGACTATGAACCCTATGACCTGCGTAGGACAATTTTTTTCTGACGAGCTTACCAGGGATCAACTGACAAGCAAGGCACACTATGCTATCCTGGATGGAGGCTATATTTTATCTTCACTTTCCCTTCTCTACATCATCATAGGCTTTCTTTATTCGTTGCACCAGGGAGTGATCTGATGTCTTCCCTAGGTAGAACTGGTGAGGGTCTAGTCCTTGCATGCTCAATCCATTGATCAGGTGGATCAGCGCTGGATCCATGGTGATGCATATATCTAACCAGAGGTAACCTCCATGGTAGCATGACAGAAGGAGTTTAACACACGTTAACCTCCTGAAGGTAGCACGACTTCGACAAACATCAAGGATATTTTTTCAGGAGGTTAACTTTTCCTTTTGTTCTTGTATTAGTCGCTCTATTTTTCTAGATATGAAGTCCCTTAATTATTTATTTTTCTTTTCTATAGCTTCTTCCTCTGTTTTCCTTTGGATCTGATCTTTCTCAATCTAGGTCTTTCCTAGGAAAAGTGCACAAGGGGCATTGTTCTCAACAAACTCAATAACTTCAATTTATTCTTCGTTCGATGCTCCATGAGCCATCATAGGTACACTAGTAACTCTTCCACATAGGGTTACCATATTTCCTTTAAACAATCCTACCCTTCCCAATGAAGGAATCATAGCAGGCATTCCCAAAATTTTCCAAGTGCTTTCTGGAATGATATTTACCTGTGTTTCCTCATCCAAGACACAGTCTATGTCAAAGTCTCCTATTCTTGTTTCTATGCATGACTTCTCTTTTAATATCTCTGGTAAACGAATGTCCTTGTGACCATTTAGTGTTTCTTTCATCTGTAATAGCATGGTCTCTGATTCTTTCTGGTTTCCTAACATATCCTTAATCCCTTGACCTTCTTCATAGTTTTCTTGTCTCATATTCATCTTTTCAACTTTGGAGATCATTCTAGGGAAATCCAAAACCTCATGACCAACAACTTTACAACAAAGAAAAATAGGATGTATACCAGGGCATTCCTTAGCAATATGTCTTGGTCTTCTGCAGTTATAACATAGTTTCAATCATCTCTTCCTTTTAAATGATCCCCAACCTTTCCTGTACTGCGCACTGGGATCACAGTGATGGACCTACAACCTACAAAAAATCTTTCTAGGTTCCTACATCCACTTATTAGTCCAAAAATTCTTTCTATGCATAGGAATAACATATCTTTCACTATATCTATCAAATTTATTCAGATCAACTCTTTCTTCTAGCTGTGCCCTAGTTTTCAAACTAGGACAAAATCTATCAAACATACCTAAATTCATACTTTCGAAGAAAAAATTTACACTTATCTTACCTTTACCAGAGCACAAAGATTTAAGATCTTACCTCTTTTCTCCAGATTGGGCCTCTTTCTTACCACAAAATTCAACAAGTCAAGTATAATATTTCTCACTGCAGCAAAATATATAAGCACAAAGCTTTCTCTCCCAGCAATCACAGTTTCAAGTCTTGACAACGAAACCATTTTTTGGCACAGGGGCAGACCCAAGGTTCAACGCTTCGACAACGGACCAAAAAAAACCTAACTACCAGCCCTTTCGGAAACACCTGTGAAGCAGATGAAGTCTCACCCAAGGTAGAGGAAGGGGATGGGTTGTAGGAATCAGGTGTCTATAACCTAGCTGGGACACATATCTGTGATTAAAACACTTACATAGCACTTATCCAATAACATGCACTAGTTCATACATCCATTCACATCGCAGATTAAACCCTAGATACATAATCAACACAAGATCTAACCCTTACAACCTCTTAGCACGTAGCATCAACTCAGATCTAACGTTCATTCACATCATAAATAACTAAGCATTCATAGATCTATCTATCATACATCAAGAACAATGCACTAAGAAAATAGATACATAAATAACATGAACAACATAGCACAAAGCACATCGACACAGGAGATACATGGTTCACCCCAATGTGGGGCTACATCCACCAAATCTTCTTCTTCTTTATTAGTCTCCTTCAATCTTCTTACAGGCACAAAGCCACAGAGATCACTCTGCACTGGACAGGTGATCTGTGCACAATGCACTAGATCCACCTTCCTCAAAATTAGGTCACGACACAAATCCTAACACAATCTATGCACAAAGCCTCTTACAATCACTTTCACTTAGCTCTTCAAGTCTTAACATACTCTAGTCATGCACTAAGCCCATGACCTCAAAAACTGACGTCTACTTACATCACCTAGCTACTTATTTATACTTTACAAAAAGGGCCTAGACATGGGTAAACCCATGGGCCGACATCCCATACCCATTACGTAAACCCTAAAAGCCCAAAAATTCCACAAAAATGGGCGATATCCCGCGATCTCCGCTTCGCTTGGGCGCTCCGTCTTTGACCAGCCTGTCGAAGTCCCAAAAATGGTCAACCACAACCAACGTTTCATCAAAACTTGGTCGAGGGACAACAATGATTCGAAACTTTGTTTAGGTGCTCTATAAAACCATCAAACAAGAGATGAATTGTGTTAAATGTGTTCGATCAAAAGCGTATTTATATGATTTGGCACGAAATGAAATGATACGACGTGTCTTTTCATTTTTTCCGACTGAAGGAATTCACTCAACCTTCTTTCGGCCGAAAAAAGGTTTTTTCGGCCGGAAACCTTGGAAACCATTTAGTTTTGGCAGTTTCCGTTAGAATTTATTCTTTCGGCCGAAAGAATATATTTTCGACTGAAAGATTCTTTCAGTCGAAAACTAGAAATTGGGACTGTAAACAGAAACCAGAGAATTGCCCCAATCTTACCTGAACTTTGGAGGTTGCAGACTCCTGCAAATGTTCAGAATTTGGTTTCGAAAATGACACCAACATTTGCAAAATTGAATCTACTTTCAATTCCTATAATTTTTTTTCATTTTCATTATTTTTATTTATTTTTATTTAATTAAAAAAAAAATCACTGCATAATATTTTCAGCAAACATTATGATTCAGTGAAATGAAATATTTGTATCTCTAAAAAAACACAATGAAAAATTAAGAAACAATTATATTCAGAATCCTTAAACTGTTATTTTCAAAACGGTATTTTTAGATTTTAATTTTAAGTAAAAATTAAGATAGATACAAGGTGGAGGAAAACATGTGTCTAAAATCGGTAACTTTTTCAACTTGGTCAACTTCAAAAATTTCTAGAAATTATAATATTCATTTGTTAGATTCAAAATTATAGCATAATAAAATAGAGTCTCCGTAGATTGTTGCAGTATATTTCATTTGTTAAAAACATAAGTTTAATTATAGATACATTGTTGGAGGAAAAAATAACTCATTATCATTCCTTTCATGTTTAAGGAACATATTGTTAAACAATTGTCAAATTGACATATCAAATATTAATAATAAAAAAATTGAAGAATAGTCATTGGAAAGCTAACAAATTTCTTCACAAGTTTTGTTTTTACTGTAAAGTGAAATTCTAAATAAAAAAAATACTTTTGTACGCCGGGAGTTGAAGAAATTGTGAACATACAGTTTTTTTTCCTCATAAAACAAGCAAAAGTGTTACCCATATTCATGATTTTACACCTTTCCTCTTATTTATAATTTCATGTATCTTCCTCAAGGGGTTACCTTTTAACCATCTTAACCCACTTTCCTTATTTTAGGGTTAACCCACTTCTAACCACTTGTCAACTTAGTAATTTCTCCATTAACTTTATTATTTAAATAATTTCTGTTGTATTCACTTTGACTTATAGTACATACATCACTTCACTTTATTATTTACCTTCTAAAATATCTTAAACCAATTTGACTACTTTGACCTTTTGGGGCTTCTAGATGACTCATGAGGGTTCTCCAATTTCACATGGCCATAACTCTCTAATCGTGAGGAGTTATGTGATGTTCCACATACCACCGAAAATGGCATGACATGTACTATCCATATGGAATAGTCTTACCTACAAATATATAAAAACTCATACAATTATCCATAAAACAAACTTGGGTCCATTACCCAAACCTTTGTGCTACCAAAATTTATTCAAGGGTTGACATCAATGAAAACCAACCCAAATAATCAATCGACACCAATCTCCTTAACATAGCACCAACTCAGTAAGATGTAGGAACCAACCTACTAGAGACACCAATCTCCTCAAATGAGCACCAACTCAACAAGATGTAGGCACCAACCTACTAGAGACACCAATCTGCTCAACTGAGCACCAACTCAATAAGATATATGTAGAAACCAATCCAAGATCTTTGTACACAAAATACTTTTGAATTCACTTGCATGTTGCATTCCATATACAATCCTTCAAACCCTAGAAAGCCTCATAGCATCATTCCCAAAATGTAATCAATGACAACAACATCCACTAACGACAACATCCACTAACAAAAACATACACTAATGGAAACATCACAATATCAAAACAGTGCACATGACAACATCATATACCTTCAGTTATACATAGCACACCTTGAGAATAGGAAAGACCCCAAGAAAATCCAAGGACTTCACTTGCACACCAGAAAGATACCCCAACACCTTTAACACACATCAGATCACTTTTGTGCACCTTAAACTTGATTTCTTTCTTGGTTTCTCTCCAAATGAGAAAATCTATCCTATATTTACAATAATTATGTGCCCACTTTTAGGGACGACCTATAAAGACTGGCTGAGTCGAACTCAATTTTTTGGCTGGGTTGTCGGACAAAAAAATACATATCTTCTCATTTCTAGGGAGTTAAAGAGAATTACATATACCATTGGAAAGGTATCGGAATAATATGTTCAACCATATAACTTGTTCTCCCATTTGAGATAGGTTAGTAGAGTAAAAACTCCTTCAAATATAGGGTATCCAAACTGATCATCAAAAATCCAAAAGTAATACTTTCAACAATATTCATCTTGAAATATGTATCTTGGACATATGTACCCCCCCCCCCTTATATTTGACATCAATGACAACAATATTTCCAACAATATCCCCTTTGTCATTGACAATAACCCTTAGTCAATTCTATAACACTCCTCATGTCTGCAACTCTCCTTGTGTCTGCAATTATTCCTATGTCTACAACTTATCCCCCTTCGAAATCAATGGAAAAGGGTTGCTCCCCCTGATCTTGTGCTTCCCTTCAAGAGCTCCAATATGCAATTTAAAATTATATATCTAATCAATCATTATCCAAGTTGTCTATGCTACAAGTATCCAACATTCATCCTTATATTTGATCATTTTTATTAAGCAAACCTTCCACTCCGAAGTCATGAAATTGATCTAATGAATGTGGTGAAGTTTTGGCATTAAATTTATTTGAATATGTTCTTCCTCCTCATTCCTTTCGGAAAAGGACCAATGAGATGACTTCTCTTGTTCAAAAGAGTACTGTAAACTTGAATTTCCATTTTCACAAGGAAATGTCCCATCCTTACCTTTTCTAGAAATGGGGTGTACATGTATTGAGCGAGAATCAAAACAATGAATCTCCCTCCCATGTTCATCTAGATTATCAGATCCTTTCTCATAACAAACAATTTCATCTTTCCTTGTTTCTTTCTTTTGCTTCCTTTTCCAAAACTTTGAGTATTCTTCTCTATGCTTGGTAAGAACATTTTCTTCCTTGTTTTTTTAGGAGGTCCAAATATACTACTTCTACAGTAATGTGTGATGTTCCCATAGTTATTTCACTTATAACATTCAATATTGTAATTGAGTAGGGGAGAAAACAAATTGTAGTTTCTATTAAAAAACCCATGAGAACTTTTGGTTTTGTTTCTCACATAATCATTCTTTGAGGTCTTATAAGAACCTCTATTTATATCTCTCACATGATAACTTCTTGCATAAGCTCTACAATCTATTTCCTTATGACAAAAATTATTGCAAGAAAAATAATAACCAAGAAAGAGATTTTGGTACCAATTTGTGAAAGGCCTTCTTGGTGGAACAACTCTTCTAAAATCGTTCTAGTTATTCTTATGAGAAGACTCAAGTTTCTATTGGTCATCATTTCCTTTCGTACTGTTTCTTTCATTGTTCATGGAGCCTTTGAGAATATTGGAATAGATTTTAGAATTTTCTTTATTTTCCTTTTATGATGGCTTTGCCACCTTAATGCTTGCATCTCCTGCAGGGGACTTTTGTTTTTCATCATAGCCAAGACCTGTCTTGATGAATGGTGACCTTTGGAAACTAAGAATATTATCTAATATTTCAATACTCTTTCCAAACTTCAAGATTTTGTTCAACTAAATGATTGTTTTCTCTAGTTCCTTTATTAAGGAAACGATTTTAGCCTCTAGGTTCTTACAATTTTCTTCCTTTTCTCTTAGCTGGATTCTCACCACTTTTTCTATATTTTTTTCTTCTTCTAGTTGATTATTTAGGATGAAAACTATGTTCTTTGTTTATTCAATATCATGATCCTCCTCTTCATATTTCTGCAATTGGTTTTTTCTTCTTCTTTTTCTTAGACTATTTTTTCTAAGGAACTAGCAAGTTTTTATTCAAGATCTTCTTCTTTTGAATATATTTTTTCTTTCTAATTATCAACAGGATTTGTTTCCATGGTTTTTGAGAGATATTATTCTTCATCATAACTATATTCCCTTTCTTCATATGGATACTTAGTAAAAAAATGTCTTATTCTACGACAATTAGATCAGTTGATGGGTGGCTTGCCCTTGTATTTTCTAGGCCCTCCTTTTAGCTTTCTCACAAATTGTGCTTCTTTTGTCTTTGAATCACACCATGAATAATCATCAGATATCTCTTCACTAGATATCTCTTAATAATTTTTTTATAGCATGTCCCAAATATATTTAGCTATTGTACACTTCATTACTCTAACAATATCAGAATCTGGCAAGCCACTCAAGATGGCCTCTATTGCTTTTTCATTTTTTTCACTTGACTCCTTCTCGGGTTCAACTATATAACCTATTTTTATTAATTCCAAAATAGAAAACCTAAGGGCCTACAAATATATCCTCATTCTTATAGTACATGTTGAATAGTTTGTACAATCGAATAAAGAAGCTCTATTTGTATGAAGACCTTCCTTACAATCCATATGTGCTCAAGATCTTCCTTCCAATGGTTAAATTGTTTCTGAAGGAACCTTCTCTAATACCAAATTTTGAACTTATGCTTATACTGATAGGGAGGATGAATGAACATAAGATATTTTTTACTTTATTTAACCATTAATCAATTATTCATCAACTGAGAAAAAATATTCACATATAAACTCAAATAATAATGTACGGAGCTTAAAACTGAAACCCAATCGGGAGAAAACCATAAACTTATCATTATAAATGTCTATAGGCCCCAACCTACTATTAAAAATATTATAGGCACCAACCTACTTGAGACACCAATCTCCTTAACTAAGAACCAACTCAATAAGATGTAGGCACCAACCTATTGGAGACACCAATCTCCTCAACTGAGAACCAACTCAACAATATTTAGGCACCAACCTACTAGAGAAACAAATCTTCTTAAATGAGCACCAAATCAATAAGATATGTGTAGAAACCAATCCAAGATCTTCATACACAGAGTAATTCTAACTTCACCTGCATGCTTCATTCCATAGACAATCCTTCAAACTATAGTAAGCCTCATAGCATCATTCCTAGAATGCAGTCACTAACAAAAACATCCACTGACAACAACCTCCACTGACGACAACATCCACTGATTGAAACATCCACTGATGGAAACATCACAATTTCAAAACAGTGCACACAACAACCTCACGGACCTTCAGTTCTTCGTAGCACACCTTGAGAACAAGAAAGACCCCAATAAAATCCCTTAGAATTTTTTTTCACACCAAAAAGATACCCCAACACCTTTTGCGCACCTCAGACTTGATATCTTTCTTTATTTCTCTCCAAATGAGAAAATATATCATTTATTTATTGTAATTTTGTCCCCACTTTTAAGGCCGACCTGTAAAGACTGGCTAAGTCAACCTCACTTTTCTAGCTGGGTTTGCGGATGGAAAAAATCATATCTCCTCATTCCTAGGGAGTTATAGGGAATGACATATACCATTGGAAATGTATCAGAATAATATTTCCAACCATATAACTTGTGCTCCCATTTGATCTAGGTAAGTAGGGTAAAAATTCATTTAAAGATAGGGTATCCAAATTGATCATAAAAAATCCAAAAATAATACTTTCAACAATCTTCATCTTGTGATCTATATCTTGGACATCTATAGGATTGTAATATTTATCTTGAACATATGTAGGCTCCCCATGTATTTGAAATCAATAACAACAATATTTCCAATAAATCCTTGTCCTTGTAGCACTATATGAGGTTCCAAATTTCTTTCATAATTGCATAGTGCATACTAAAGATGCAAGTGCAAATCAATTTTGATTTTGGATTACTAAAAGGAATTTTACATTTTGACCATTAAGTAATTTCAATTCTATAACACAAAAGTTGTGACTGAAATTCCTCCATCCATGTTTATTTAATTTAACTTATAGATATAGTTTATAATCATGGGCAATATTTAACTTAAATAAAATATATACTTTTTTAACATAAAGTGTACACTTGTTTAAAATAATATTTAAATAAATAAAATAAATCAGCTCAAGCAAAATTGGCATACCAAAGGTGTTGGAGTCCATCCTCGGATATTCATGCTCTCTTTCATGCTCCATGCACAAACATTATTGTAACAAGGAAGAAAAACCAATAATACATATTAGCATATACATGTCTAAAATATTAAACATATAAATATTAAATAAGTGATTCAATCAAGAATAACATACCCAACCATGTGCAAGAATAGCATACCCAACTGGAGTTCCATGGATCTAAGATTATTTCTCTCTTTTGATTCTACTCTCCATATTAATCCATTCTTCCAAAAGCATAAATCTTTAATTTTCTGCTATGGTTTAGACGTTCTCATATTATAATCAAATTCTCTTTCAAAAATGCCTACATTAATGTGAACTAAGTACAATCATATACAAAATATTTTTAAATAGAAAAGTTGGTGTGTGGTTGGTAAGCAATCAATGTTTAGAGTTAGATAATACCCCAAGAATAAAATCACTTGGATGTATGCAAAAAACACAAATCTGGATGTCTAAATAGTCATTCTTCGAAGACCATAAATATTTCATCTTTCTACGAGGATGTATATGTTCTCATATAATAAATTCTCTTTCAAAAATGTCTGAATCATGATCTAAAAATAAACAAGATCATGTACTTGGCATATTTTAAAATCTAGAAATGTTGGTTTCTGGTTGGTATACAATTACCTAAGAGTTTGAAAATACCCCAAGAAGGAATTCACTTCGTTCTTTGTGAAAGTTCACAAATCTAGACATATTAAGTCAGATTCTTCCAAGAAGATAAGTATTTCCTCTTTCTATTCTGAAATAGATGTTCTCATATAATCAATTTCCCATGCCATGATCTAAACATAAGATCGTGTACAACATATTTTTAAATCTAGGAATGTTGGTTGGTGGTTAGTAAGCAACAACTTAAGAGTTTGACAATACTATGATCATGTACAACGTATTTATAAATCTAAGAATGTTAAATTGGTGGTTAGTAAGCAACAAGCTAAGAGATTGACAATACCCCAAGAAGAAATTCACTTCATTGTATGCAGAAAATATAAATCTCCATATTATGCCATTCTTCCAAGAAAATAAATATTTTCTTTTTCAACTATGGGATAGATGTCCTCATATAATCTAATTCTCTTTCAAAAATTTCTGCATCATGATCTAAACATAAGTAATATCATGTATCTAGCATATTTTTAGCATATTTTTAAATCTAGAAAAGTTAGTTCATGGTTGGTAAGAAATTAGTGAAGAGTTCAAGACAATACTCAAAGAAATAAGGGGTGGTTTGAACATTCCCCATTCTTTTTAAATATAGAAAAGTTAGTTCATGGTTG
>ML794043.1:211654-222460 GCA_009831015.1 Picea engelmannii
GAGAATTAATTATTGTATTTTTCATTTGAGTAAATGTTATGAGCATAAATTGTTGAATGATTATGTTCAAGATATATATTCTGGGTTGTCTAGGAATTATGTGTAGATTTCTAAGGTTGTGTCATCCATCAACTCATGTTATATAGTCCATAATTTAACCTCTATTATGTAAATTAAGAGGAAAACATGCCAAATGTATGGAATTAGCACCATGGGTATAAAAAAGATGGCATAACTAGAAGGAATTCTAATTATATATATGAAGAATACTTTTATAAGTATTTTGATATTTTCTTCTATGTAACAAGCTAATAATTTGAGAATTGTGTGCTTAAATGATTAATTGTATAATTGGATCAAAATCATTGTGTAAAACATGCATGTTGTTAAATATTTGTCATAGTGATTTGGGGAAGTTGTTTTGCATGTATGTTTATTTCCATTGTAATATTGAATTGATACATGTATGTGTGTGTGAAAATTAGTCAATGGATTGCTAAGGATTAAATGGATTCACAATCGAGAAACCTAATTAGGGGAAAAGACAAAATGTTAATAGAGTTCCATGACAACCAAGATAGACAGGTCTAAGTATAGTGAAACAATGTTTACACAAGGCAAATTGAACATGACAAGGAATACATAGGAAGTTTTGTTCTATTTCTCTAAAGGATACAAAGGGCATGATGAAAACCAAAAGTGTGGAGGGCCTAATGAAAAACAAAAGTGTGCTAATGAATTGATGAATCTTCCCCTTGGGGCAACAATGTCAATTCATAATATGTTGGATGCAAATGCGGAGGTCCTTGTTGTGTTCAAGTTATTAACTAAAGAATAATATTTTGGGATCTATGCAATATATGAGGAAACTTTTGTTGCACTTACTAAAGTTTAAAGCATGCCTCCTCTTCAAGTAATCAAACATGTTTAAAAAATCCAAAGAGATATGCAAACCGGTTTTGAGTGTGCTACATTATATTGTTAAGGACCTTATTAAAAGTTTGTTAATGAGTGAAACTAAAAAAAATTATGTTGATCATAGGCTTACATTGCATAGTGCTCTATTCAATAATGTAGGCTTACATTGCATAGTGCTCTATTCAATAATGGGAGGATTATAAGGTTATAAAAACTTGAAATTAAATGTTAGATCCATACTATAATATGGTGTTGTATCAAGATTTAAGGCATTATCACCAAATTTCTTAATGATGGTATGTGCACAATATCGTAGTGCCTAAATATTACAATTTTAGCCTTTTTAATATTTCCTTTTGGATACAAAGCTATATCTTTTCCCCAATTGAAAAGTTGTCAGAAACACAATGTTTATTCAACATTGCTTGCACTTCTTAAAGATCTATCATGGAACATGATGATTCTAGTGTTTAATATTCTAAATTCATTTAATGAAGTGCATCACCTTGTTGACATATTTTTCTTTGAATGAAGAACTACCATGGAAGAGTCAAATAGGAAATATCCATGGACACTTTGTGTTCATATCCAAATAACATTACATTACAAATTGGTAATGTTAAATGTAAATATATGTAGAGTTTAATTATAGTTGTATTTATATAAACAACATGTTCTCAAACAAGGTGAGGAGGTTCCAATGATTATTCATGTGAAAAAAGTGGACAATGGTTTATTTCACTATCTTAAGTGTCCATCAAGTAGAATATGAAAGGCTATAGACATATCGATTCTTATGTCAAGCATGCTCTAAATAGACTATAATAATATAGATATGAACTCAGTGTCTTTATCATTGAGAATGTCGATTCTTATGTCAAGCATGCTCTAAAGAGACTATAATAATATATATATATGAATTTAGTGTATTTATCATTGAGAATGGATGTAGAAAACCCAATACTCGTCTATATGTGCCTAAATAAATGTTTCTGTTTCATTTTGCGTAGCATTGAGTCAATGCCGTAACACAATAAAAATATTATTTCCTTTTAAAATTAAATAAATAATCGTAAAAAAGAGTTCATCATTGTTATGGTTCATGGTTGAGAAGCCCGTTAGAAAAATTATGAAGATAAATTCTAATGGGACGAATTAATGGGAAAGGTGTGTATAAATAACCATTACTTATTCATTGATTTTGGAATGGTACATGCCTTAATGTATTTCTCAATTATGGATGTGAGGCTAGTATAAATATTTCCATGGTTTTCCATGGTGTAATGGACATAAAAATGATATGTTGACTTAGGTTGATGTGCCTTTCAATAATCATGTAATATGTAATATATATTTTAGTTGTAATGTAAGATTTTTTAAAGAAAAAAAAAGTTGTCATGCAAATACAAATATGGTTATAGATTATGTTGGAGGATATTAAATAAATATAAAAAATTGTTTGATCTATTCATAATAGTATTATTAATGTTATGGTTTATGTTCATGGGTGTCTAAATTATTGGTGATCAATTTATGCAATGTGCTACACTATTATAGAAAAGATGATGAAAAGTTTGAAATAAATTTATGAGATAATCAAAGTTGAATCATACTATTATAGAAAAGATGATGAAAAGTTTGAAATAAATTTATGAGATAATCAAAGTTGAATCATGCTAGATATTTTCTAAGAAAAATTAAAATGAAATACTATAAGTGTGTTGTAATTATAATTCCCTACTTATTAAATCAAGTTTGAAATTGAACAAAAATGATGTGGAAAAGATAGTGATCACAATGTTGTATAGAAATTTAGTAGTTAGTCTATATAATGGTTACTCAATATTATATAAGTTATGATGTTGGATAGTGTCATGGTACATGGAAAATACAAAGCAAAGTTACTAAGAGAATTCATGATCATATTCTGGTATATCAAATGCACTTTAGAATTGGATTGTATTATATCAAAAATAATAATATTTGGTTTGTGGGATACTTAGATTCTAATTGGGCATGAAATGTATGTTTATGAAAAAATGGTGGGAAAGTAGTGATATCATGGAGTAATAAGAAACAACACAGAAAGTATTGTCCCATTTGAAGTAGAATAAAATGGAACGTTAACAATTGTATGCAAAGTAGATCGATCACTAAGAAGGCTTCTTGCAAAAAATTCTATCTAGAGTGAAGTTTAAGAACCAATCTATTTTGTGACAATCAATTTTTCTTTTAGTTTGTTAAGAATTATGTTACATTTCATAAGAAAACATATTGTGGATCATTTTTATTACTTAAAGAAATTTTCAAAAGAGAAGTAAATCAAATTGAAATTTATGAATCTATTGAGAATATTGTTTACATTTTCACTAAAGTGTTGAGAAAAAAAATGACTTAAGTCCAAAAAATATGACACTCTGTCTGAATGGACGGAGTCCATATGACACTCTATCCGAATGGCACAGAGTGCCATATGGACTCTGACCATTTGGACAGAGTTCCATATGGACTTTGTGTGAATGGAACCTAGTTCGTATGTGGACTCTGTGCCATTTTCATTGAGTGCCATATGGCCTCTGTGCCACTGATTTATAGGTTTAAACACTTAAAAATGAAAAAATAATTCTGCAAAATTTAAACACAGACATACATGGATTTTTTGTCTGCCAACGCCCTATGCCCGAGTTTGCTACGAACAACCTAGATTAGCTGCGAATGCCTTGGATTAACAACCAAATCCAACACGTTCTAAAATGCCAACATTCACCTGGAATGCCTATAAAGTAACAGTGGAACAAAAAGTGCCTCATATATAATGTATGTTTTTAGCCGAAAACTTTTTTCGGCTGAACTTTCTGCTGTTCGAGTTGACGTGCAATGTTTCGACTGAAAACTATACGTTTTCGGCCGAAAAATTTACATTTTCGGTCAAAAAGTTGAAAACCATAGCCGAAAAATTGATTCTAACAATTTTTCTGCCCCCATTCTCATGAAAGCATTACCCACCTTTATGATATTATCCAGTTCATATAACTTTGTTTTCACATCCTACCTAGATTTGTTTAAAACAAGATTTTCAATTCTTCACCTACCAACCTTCCTAACCTTATAACTAATCAAAACTATGGTGATCATAACATTCTCTCAATGCTTTTCAAACACATAAATAAAATCCTAAAGAAATCCAAGTAATCCCTTACATTTCTTAAGGTCTAATAGATCAATTTTGGTATTAGTAGATGTTAAGCATCATCATCATCATATGAATATATCTCATGTGTGTGTGTGAGAGAAAGCATGACTTAGATCAAGATATCATTCTTAATGACTCTTAATGACTGAAGGATGGAATAAAATTATCAAAATATAATGCACTTAAAGACATGACATATATGATTAATTGTGTATTAACATTGTTAATCTATTTTTAATTAATACCATTTTTACTAACTTTACAAAAATTTACTTAATAATAACTTTTTTTTATTATCTAAATAAAAAAAAATTAAAAACTAACCTATAATAATAACAAAAATAAACCATTAAAAACAGTATTACTAAAAATAAATAAATAAACAAAATATTACAAACAAATTCCACCCACCATATACACTCTATATTATCCACAATAAAACAAAGGACATCACATACGTAACACGAACGTACAAGTATCGTTGCTAATGATATCTGTACGAAATTTTATACCCCAGTAATAAGTTTTTTTATACGATTTATTTCTAAGAAAATTTTATATATTAAAGTATACTTGTCAAAACTTTTTAAAAGTAAAATTTATTTTAACACAAAACTTTATACATACATTTAATGTTTTTTATACCATTTTCTTAAAAAAAAAAAAAAAAAAAATTCATTCAAATATAGTATTGTGTTAAAAACGGGCTGCCTACTCACTAATAAAGGCATATGAATCGAGTACAATACTAGCTTTGCTCTTCCTTACTCATCCTTCATCATTTTTTTGGGGTGAGGCCTAAGCATCTTGACCTTACACATCAATGACTTTTTTTTAGTTGTGTTCCCATTATTCACTAGGAGAGGGAAATTCTTAATCTTGCATTACTTTGCCAATCAAAATATGAGTTAGGGAGATTGGTGTATCAAACTAGTCGATTACTTAAGATTGAATTGAATCCATGATTATGTATCACACTTTTTAGTGAATTGTAGCTACTAAAAAGTTGAAATTTTACAAATTTTTTTTAAACAAAAGTACTTTAAATTTAGATATATGTTGAGAATTTTGATGTGTAGTAAAAAATAATTTGTATGCAATTATGTTATTTTTTTAATCATATATTTTTTTTAAATATTAATGTTATTTAATATGTCAAATTTTCATTTAATTAAATGATTATTTATGTAAATTTTATGAAAAACTTAAGAAGTGATTTTTATTTCCAACATCTAATTTAGTGTTCAACATATAATTTAAAAAAATATATATATATACAAGCATGATCTACATAAGCATGATCTCTCGTTTAAGGAAAATTGTATTTTTTCAAAGTGGACAAATTAATATTTGAATCTCATTTTATACACCTATGTGTTCCTAACATTTTTTTTTTCTCATGTTTACTTAAAATAAAAAATAAAAAATGATCTTTTGAAGAGGAAACATCCATAGTGCACACATATCTTTTATAATTTTTTGGTTGTGTAGTTCTTAAGATATGTATTTTTCTGTAAGGACCTTCATTAATCAATATAAAATGTTTGTATAAGTTTTACAAAAAAATAAAAATCAAAAGCATGGTGTGAAATCCAAAATGAGAAAATTAAATATCATTGGATGGAGGATTGAATGACAAATCTATATGCACAATCTCCACCACCTTTCTTGGAAGATATGAAGCGATTTCACCAATTGGAAAATGTAGCGCCATGAAAACCTGTAGGAATGAGGAAGCATTCTAGACTTCCAATCCTTCAACCAGTTTTGATGGATTTAAAAAAAGCCCTTGTTCAAGGTATTTTAAAATTCTCTATCAAGGTATTTTTTATAGAAATAAATCATTTTTGGTTTAAAACTCTTAAATAGAGATTTTAAGTCCTCAATCAAGGTTTGAAACTTGATTGAGAACTTAAAGCCTCGATCAAGTAAAACCTTGATTGAGAAATCACGGAAACCATTTTAGTATGCTCGACTTACCAAAAAGTGTTATTGAGATTCATGAATTTACTTTCACTCTCACTCCCCAAAATATACCCATATCTTTAAAATCATTAACGATATCAACCCTCAAATAAGCTCTTTTCAAGGTCATAAGTTAAACAAGTGCATAGATCCAATACATATAATTTTTTTGCATTCCAAAAAGTCTTACCAATAAAGGGAAACACATGAAAGACTTCCCGAGCTAAGAACCTTCTTTAGTTAGTAAAAAATTAATCATACCATTCATGGTCATCTTAATAAAAGTAAATTGAAAAAATCTCTTAATAAACATTTATATTTTTTGTAAATCCACCCATCAAGCTTCCATAACTTCATGGCCTAGCCCTTAATTACTACTTCAAGTAAAATATGACCCACAAAATACTCTATCAATGTGTGTTTTTTCAAACTATCATATATAGAATTATATTTAAAAATGTAGTAGTCTATTTTAGTAATGTGTATTTTTTCAAACTATTATATACAAAATTATATTTAAAAATGTAGTAGTCTAAAAGTTTAATAATAATTTTTTTAGGGGACATCTGTTCTAAATTTGATGATAAATTGTTATATTTGAGTGATTATTTCTATATAGTTCAAGTACTCTAAAATAGATTCAGCAAACTAAATCTATTTCTTCATTCAAAAATAACTTTTAAACAACAAAAAAATAATAATTCAATATGAACCAAAAAACATTTAAACAAACCCTTTAAAAATAACATGGGAAGTATTTCATTACCGCATGAACAACTTTCCAACCTTCAAAATTTCATTACTAAAACAACCTGACCCTTCAAACCCTCAGGTGAAAGTTGATTCTGTTCAGCGACCTTGGAAAAAGTTTTGTTCAGATATCTTGAAAAACGGTCACCATCTCAATCAATTATTTATATATATATATATATATATATATATATATATATATATATATATATATATCGTTGAGTTCTATTCCCTTGAAATCCGGTCTTCCATTTTCCATGCGGAAAACAGTTGGTTTCCTCATAAATCCTTCACTGCGTATCTAAATTAAATTTTAGTTGACTTGTAACTGCACCATGAAATGCCCGAAACGTCGAACCCACTCATCATAATACAAAGCGGCCAGAATCTGATATTGGAAAAGAAAAGCATTAATTGAATCCAGAGCAACCCTTCGATCTCAAATAATTCAAAATCCAGAGCAAGCCTTCAATCTCAAATAATTCCAGCTCGTCTGCATAAATCAAACTATTAATAATCCATAAACATAAATTCCGAATCCCTTATAAAGTATAATACCTCACTCTTGTCAAGATTGAACAAGCAAATGCCAGTAGATTGCGCCATCTCTTCAGGCTCACGCACGACAGGGCACGTTTGTAATGGGCCATTCCCCAGGACATGGCCAGCCTGCAGGCAGAATCTTAATACAATCCAATGCTTCATCACGAGACTTCACAATTCGGGATCAATAGATCCACAGACTTGTAGGATCCGGCAATAGCTACACAAATTGTGATCTGCTTTACAAATTTCTTCACAATCAATCAAAGGGTGCAAGCATGTGTGAGTATGAAAATTGTTCAGTGATTTGACTTTGATTTGGAGATATACATATCTTATCTTATCTCTTGATTTGAATTTGTGATATTTTATTAAGAAACACATGTTCTTAATCATTTTATCCAATCAAACTGTAAACAAAATTAGTCAATTTAATAAGAATTCTGTAAAAAATTTAATCATCAAGTTACCATTATCCAACAAACGTTTACCATAATTCAACAAAATAACAATATCTAATTAAACATAACATGACAACAATGTACTTAAGGGTTTTGTCATATTAAATAGATAGTTTTTAAATGACTCACTATATATGCATAGTGTAACAATGCTTTTCACTGTTTTAGTAGTATATCCTTGTAATGGGTGGGTGATGAAATGTGTGACTTCGATAACTTTATTTTAGGATAAATAGTGTATCTTTCTTCATGCTAGCTTCAGAATCAGATTCTATTAGAAACCAATAACCCAGTGCTTCTATCACCATAAAATATAAAATAAAGGGAAGGTTATATGGGGGAGAGTTGTTTGGATAATTTTGAAAAAATATTTTTATTTTGATTTTACATGGTTAAAAGAAATGTAAGAAATAAATTCAAAAAATAGGGTTTCTACCACTTTATTGAAGAAAATGGAAAAACCCTTAAGTTCTTCAATATAAAAAGATAAGTGGAAAGTTTGAGTTTTCATATGACTTCTAAAATCAATGTTAATGGACAATGGATTTTAAAGAACCCAAAATACCATCTCATTCCATACCTTTGACACTTCAATCACCCTTTCATGAAACTAGTATATTTAGTAATGTTGATCTTTCACAAAGTATTCTTCACTTGTAGGGACAATTATGCCTTGGTTAAAATTGTGTATGAAATGTTTAGCAACGTTTTAGGTGACAACTAGTGAATAACTTGGGGCTGCTAGGTTTTAGAATGAACACAATTAGGCCCTTCTTGATGTGACTCCCTAATGATTTTGATTGAACATGTTCCTTGTATAATTGATGTGGGATGAAACCACTCATGAGCAAAGTTATACATAATTTGTGTGAATAAAATCTCTGACTAAATTTGTATTAATCCAAATACAAGATTATATATCTTTTACATTAAGAAAACTAACTCAACAATCATGGAGAGAAATGCTCAACAAGATCCTAAGAAGTAGAAACTAAATATAATAATAAATCAATGAGAGACAAAATATCAACTAGCTAAGAGAATAGGAAAGCAAGTGGCATTTCCACTACAAATCATAATAATGTGCACAAAATACAAATAACAATGTGATAAAAATAAACAAATATATGCTAAGAACTAAGAATCCTTATCATTCATCACAACAATAAAGGCATTGGCCTCTAATGTTTTCAAAAGAAAGAGGAAGTGGCATCTGGTTATAAGAAATCCAATGAGCCTGATGTAGTAGCTGACGTTCGTTAGCAACAAGGAAGGAAGTGGTGGATCCCTAATGAGTCTAGTAAGTCTCCAAGCCCAAAACTTGATCTACAATGAGCAGAAGTTGAAAATATGGAACAATATCTGCAAGATGACAAGTCAAAATATATGTTTCTGATTTTGACTCATGATATGGTTTTAACAAATTAACACCGAAAACATCATGGATTCTTAATTGATTTAAGATATAAAGGGGAAAAGAAAATCTTAGATAGTTGTTGGATGATGGATTAGGGTCCATATCAAATGAGCTTCATCTTATTGTATGTTTTGTCTTGAAACTGACATTTGTCCAACTATAACCACACTTTGTCACCAATTTGAAAATGGTGTGGTACAGGATGTTGATCCATGAGTTGTTTTTTCTTTTCTTGATTCTTTTGAAGAATATAAACCACTTTATCTTGGAGATACTACATCTGTTGAACAAAATTCTATGACTTATTTTTCTCTTTTTGAAGATGTGATGTGGCTAGAAAAGGAAATAAAAAGGGAAACAGATAGGGAGCTAAAGGATGAAAACCAAGATAGACTTCAAATAGAGATGGCATGCATAGTAGTGAAATACTCAACTATATGCATTCTCAATGTGGGTAAGACTCAAATCCCACTTGGATGGATAAGTGTGATGGTAAATTCAAATACTTTAGACTAAGGCATGATTAACCATTTTAGTCAAATGGAATTCCAAAAATGGCCCACAAAATGTGAGTCACAATCAGACACAATACAAAATCCACAAAATCTATCAACAACCACAAAAATTCAATCATAGCATTGAGTAGTCATGAGAAATACACTAACTAGATCCATGTAAATGCTCTTCCAAATATAGGTAGGAGTGGGTAAATGGAAACTCAAACGGAGTTTTATGTTAGTTGGCTTGGATCAACAACAAACTGCTCAACACCTAAAAAAATGAAGAACATCATTTTGCATGTGAGGCCAGTAGAAGAATCATTATAGATGATGAAGAGTCTTATTCTTTCCAAAGTGACCACCATAGAGAGTAGAATATGCCTCTTTGAAAAGAGAGGAACACTGATCATGGGGTACACACAACTTTTCAAACTTGTACAATAATCATTCCTTGATATAAAAATATTGCAAAGGAACTAATTTTGAAGGTGTTAGGTGTTGGATACTATTAAGCCTGAGTCTAAAATCCCAGAAGGGAAGTGGTGACAATAGTTAAGGAATATTCCTCAAACAATATTTCATCCTATTTGTGTTTCCCTTTTTGTACTTCATAACTAAATGAAATTGTTGCTAATAGGATGGCCATTCATATGCCTAGCTTCAATTTTTGGGGGGGATTTAAGAAACTACAAAGGTGAATGACCAATATGCACAAAAGTTTCATTTCCCATGAGATACCATCTCCAATATTTTTGTTAGCTTAAACCAATGCACACAACTATGTATCATAAGTAGATTAGTTTCTTTTGGCTTCTNTATATATATATATATATATATATATATATATATATATATATATATATATATATATATATATATATATATATATATATATATATATATATATTGTCTGAATGATAATCCATCGGATGACCATTTTGCAAATGCAAATTGTGAAGCATAAGGAAGGATACTTGGCTCTATGAAACCATTAAACAATAATCATGAATTTTCATTTTAATTTGATCACTTTGAATCATTGAAGTGTGATACAATAGG
>ML794044.1:0-35206 GCA_009831015.1 Picea engelmannii
AAAATAAATTTATTGGATATTTTATTATTGTGTATTTTAATTATTATTATAAATAATTTATATATTTTTAATATAATTATATTATATATATCATTTGTATTATATATTATATTATAATGTGTATTTCAATTTTTTTTATATAATTATTAAATATTAATGTAAAAAACTTCATATTCATTAAAATTGAAATACAATAGCATTGTCTATTGCATTTTAGAGAAATTTTGGGACAATTGTTTTTCCTTACTAACTTTAAGAAATGGCATAAAGAAACCAAAGATATGAAAGCATATCATATCATATGTATTAATTAAAGAATGACATAAAGAAACCAAAGATATGGAGGCATATCATATCATATGTATTAGTGAATTGTCCTTTTTTGAAATTTATATCATTTTATTAGTGATCAACATAATTACAAAATGCATTTATATAAGATAGAAAAATTGAAGTAGTGTTTGATAACCTTGAACATAAGGATATAACCAAGGGATGTTAACATCAATGTGTGTGACCATCCATTACAAGTATTGACTCATGATCATTTGTGGCATCATGGCCATGTTATATTGCATTTAAGACTTCCTCATTCTACATTGTTCATGGTCCACACCCACATTCCAAACCCTCCACCATGATAACTTAATGGACACCCTTAACACTTAGTTCATGGACCTTATTAGCATAATACCCAACAATGACATATTCTATATGAAGTTATATGTTTCCAAACCTTGTCCACCAATCCTCCTTGGCATCACAACCCTAAAAATGTATGAATTTTACCATCAAACATCCTAAATACATTCAAATGTAGAAGTCCTCATGGTGTACACTCTTATTAGATGGTTCAACAAAAACACAATGGAACCTCAATGAAATATGTACACATATGATAAATTAAATTTAATGACATAATAGATATACCACATGTCATAATAAATTTCTTTCAAAGACCAATTCTAAGAGATAAAATAAAAAAATAACTCAATACAACTCTTATGTGAAATAAGAGAAATGTGTGATTTGACAAGTTTTAGATATGGTATTATAATCTTGAACAATATTTCAATATATAATAATAATAATAATAATATAATTGACCCCTTATTTGTGGGACAAGAAATCCCCTCTACTCAAAAAGTTTATAAATATATACATATTCTATCCTCTCCAAATTAATGATTATTATCTCATTGAAGCAACTTATATATCTAAATACAATTCTACCAATGTTTATCTAAAACAATCTCGTATTCTCTCAAGTGAAAGTGTTAACAATACATATTTAATATCATAAGGCCATGTTAATGGTTATGATCATTATAAATAATATTTTAAATAAAGATTTTTTTTTCATTTAACATTTACTTAAATTTAGTATTTTTTTCCATAATATTTATTTAAATTTAGTATTTTTTTCCATAACATTTACTTAACTTTAGTTATCTTGATTGGTGTTATCCTTAAAATTATATAAATTCATTACAATAAATTTGTCTCTATTAATCCACCTATCTAAACTTATGATACATGTACTTCTTAAAAGAAATTAAATAAATTCTAAAATCTCACAAAAATCTCTTTTTTTTAAAATACAAAAATGTACAAACAAACAATTTCACTACAATCATATTCTAAGAAGCTTACAATATTCATATACATCCTTCATAGAAAATATCATTCACAATCCAACCTCTAATTATATTTCACATATATATTGGACTATTTACTTCATAAAAGTTATAAGAGAGTACTTCATTCTTTAACCAATAATCCGCATATTATTGACTATTAAAGTGGATAAAGTAACCATTTCACATATATATTGGACTATTTACTTCATAAAAGTTATAAGAGAGTACTTCATTCTTTAACCAATAATCCGCATATTATTGACTATTAAAGTGGATAAAGTAACCATATTTCAGACAAATATCTTCAAAAAAATATACCTTCAAGAAGGAAAAAAAAAAAATAACACATTTAAACTATTGCATTTCCAACATCACTTTAAATCTTTAACATATCATACAATATATAATTAATAATTAGCAACATTGGACATGCAAAGCATCTCAATGCTTGCATATGAATGCAACCACGTTCCCAAGTTCACCATCCATTTTCATTAAATTAACTAAAAAATTATATTCACAAAAATATTTGGTAACCCTCTATCAATGTAGGATAACATTAAAAAACATGACTTACTAGTTCAAATGATAATGTATAATCACATTTCAATTATTTCTTTATCAATGATTTCTCAACCATTTATTTCTATGCCAAAACACTCAACGAAAGGAAGCTAGAAGACCATAAGAACCTACAACTAGGGTTGTTTGTTCCCCATAAGAACTTAGGTTCTTATGAATGAATTTTGATTGTGTTTTTTTCTTATTAATATAGTTTAAAAATGATTCTTTTATTATCAATTTATAGGGTAATTATAATGGATTATAGGGTTTGATTTAACAAATTTAATTTAAAAAATGTATGTGAATTTTCCAAAAATCTCTTTACAAATTTGTAAAATATAATATTTATAGTTATTTACATTCTTGTTAAATAAATCAAGAGAAACATAATTAGCACAACCGCTAATTCATGGTAGTTAAAAAAAAAATGTAATTATATAATAAAAAGGCCGCCCATGAAAATCCATGGCGTAGTGAAAACTAAGCATGTAATAAATAATTTGATTCGTCATTGTTCACCCGTTGATAAGTGGTATCGGGCATGTCACTTACCCTTAATATGATACGTGTAATCTGTGGTAATGAATTAATCATCTAAAAGTGGCTTGCAGTGATATTAATTTATGTTAATTATTTAAAAGTGATTAGGTAAATGATGCATTCATAAATGCAAGGAAGTTATGAACAATAAATCAAATTCATACAACTAAGAATATGTGTGCATCTTCAATTGTTAACACATATTCTGGTAACCATCAGATTAAAAAACCATTAATTATGTTAATTTCCAATAAATTTACACCTTTTAGGGTAAAGACCAAATAAATTAAAAAGTAATTTACAAGTGGAGTCAAGATATCTTCTGCAATTAATATATAACACAAGTTTGCAACAATTCTGGAAATTGTGCTGTAGATACTGCCCCTATTCAAAGGATAGATTTTTTCGACGTTCAGATATTAGGAACGTCGGGTTGATTCCATGCAGCCAGCAGTTTCCAATGTCCATACCGCAGAAAAATCTCCGTCAGAAAACATGTCTTGGCTGACAAAATCTCTGTTTATATAATCCTGCATCTCGCTCGCATCCCAGGAATCTTGATACAATGCAAACTGTTGAACGTTTTCAAACTCGTTTTCGAAGTCCCAATCTTCACCCTGGAATTTGAGATCCGGGTTCTCGGACAAACCCTCGGCGCTCAAGGTTTCCTTGCGAAATTGACATTCCTCGTCCTTAAAGTCCAGAACGGGGCCCGAGGGGATACCGAGATCGTCGTCTGAAGCCTCTAGGAGGTAACACAGATCAATACCGGAGTCCGAAACTACAGCTTGGCCCTTATAGCCGCGAGAAATATCGGAGGCCGACGAATTATCCACTGAGATGGGAGCATAAAATGTGGAAAATGTCGCGCTGATCTCTTCCTCCAGGCTTCTCATGACTCCACTGACGACATCCTCACTGGAAGCTGCTTCTTCTTCTGCTAGGGTTTTGTCTAGTAGCGGCAAATGACGAAACGGGTCCGTTTCTTCGCCCTTGAAGCGTTTGGATTCCCGGACCTCAGTGGAGTCCGGCAGAATCTCCGACTCTCGGCTGTGCTTCCTGAGCGTGTCAGGCATGATTGAAAGACCGCCTGGAGATTCGAACACCGGACACAGGTGGTGATAGTTTGGCTTCAGCAAAGAGCTGATCTTCCTGCTATAATTGCCGTTCTGGATAACAGAGCGGATAAGATACGAGACGATGGCGGGATTGGCTATATGTAGCTAAGCATAGCAACTCACGGGAAGCTATATAGTTATATAGCAGTATGTCTTGGCTTTAGTCAGAAGAGTTTGCTATATGGGAAAGGGAGTTAAAGAATAGTAGGGAAGATTGCAGCCGGCAGGTATGACTCCTCATGGATGCCATTTCTCCCGTTAATATATATATATATATATATCTATATAAACTTAACTTTTATTTAATTATTAAATAAAAATTCAAAATAAAATATATAAAAATTATATATGTATTAGGATACTTTAAAAAGAGAAAATAATTGATAAATAATAATTTTGCTGAAAGAATATTAACTCTATACACAACCACACTCAAAAAGTATATAAAATAAACAAAAATTTATTGTTCCAATATCTTCTAAATGAATGAATCGAGTATGCAAATTCTTTTAAAAAGCTGCACACAATTTGATAACCTACTTTGCCTCGGAAATAAATATTTTATACGGTTTAATTGACCATCTCTTATATTATATTTATGCAGAAAGGTATATATTTATTGGAGATGGGTACAATTAATCACCTTTTAATTTAAAATTCTAATATAATGGTTAACAATTGAAAATGTTGGAATATTTTTAGTCGTCCTCCCAAATCAATGAATGGGATTTACTCTTCATAACTTTCTTGTATTTTTGAATGCATAAGTTAACGTGTTTACTTTTTAACATTTATTTAATCATATTAAGAAATTAACATTTATTTAATCATATTTTTGAAAGCATCAGTTATCGTGTTTACTTTTTAACATTTACCTAATCATATTAAGAAATTACTGTACCACCATATGATTACCTACAACAGACAATCAGATTCCGGAATCATTATAACTGGCCCTGTCTCACAGAAAAACAGCGGCCCACCCTCCAACTCGAAAGTTAATACCACCCAATCCGATAACACCGGTGACCGATCCAGTCCGCGCTGGGGCCGACTTTTTGTTCGTTTGCCTTGGAGGCTTTATACTTTTACTCAATGCTTTTCTTTCAGCGCTTGTGCGGTCCGAATATTCCGGTTTCTTCATTTTGAAAGATTCTATGCATTCTTTACTGGCGTTTTTTTATAGAAATCACGTTACTGTATTATGGACGTTACCGTTTAAAGGTGCAGCGGCGTGTTTTTTATAACGAGACAGGCGCTGTAATGACAACATTATTTGACGCACACATTCGCCCGGCTAAATGCGTCAAATAATTGTGGTCGAATCACTTCAAAAGTCATTCCATGGGACCAACTACACCTCTTTCATTAAACTTAAACGTACAACCATATCCAATTTTCATTATCAGATTTCTCAATTTCTTTATTTTATGTTAGATTGTATTTTATTGGTCGGCATTCATTTAATTTTATCACCATATAAGGAAAAGTATGGGATTCCACGTTTGATTTTGTGGGTTTGCCCCTCTCTTTCATCATTCTACTCTTCTTTCGACTTGACATTATTGTATATAATTTAAAGCAACGTGTCATACATATATATTAATTTCATGTCATACATATATATTAATTTCATAATAATAAAGTTTGAAAAAGAGATCTAATATTTTTTTTAAATAATAATTTCTAAATCCTATTGACTAAATAATAATAATAATAAACATTAACACACTTAGTTGACATAACAATTAAACTTAATTGAGAAATATATCATTAGCGTGAAGCATAATTTTAATTTTTAATCCTATCTACTTTTTAAAAACTAAGACTTTGGTGGTCCCATGTGGTGATCTAAACTTATATTTGACGAATCTCGTGTATCGTAGAGTCCAAAAGAATTTAAAAATCATGGTTCACATGTGATGTTGGAGGGTATATGTATACTTCTATTCAATGTATGAACTTCGTTGATCTCTCATTTCATAGGAAATTAAAATAAAACAACACAAAATATCTTACATTTTTTTTTAGTGGGAATTTGTTTTTATCTTAGCAATGCTTATTTTTTTTCTTTACACTTGCAAAATATATAGATAATTTTGATCTTCTAGATTAGGGTTGATTACATCTTTATAATACCTTAATTTTCTTTTTCCTCTAACTCTTTATCACACCACAATTTCTCCTTAAATTTTGATTTGACGTTTTTTTTAATAGTATCTTTATTCTACAAAATGGTTTCATCCACGATTCCCCAGTAGCTTAGCCAAGACCGGACATCTTTATGCCATCCTCGCTTGAGTCGATGGTGGCTATGACTTGATTTTGAAGCAATTTTAGGTAGCCTCTTGTCTTCCATGTTGTTTAACTTATTCTTATACATTAGGTATCTAGTCATAGCCATGCTCTCAATGGAGGAGAGGCTTGTTTCTAAGAGGAGGATGGGATAGGGCGTATTTCCTTTAATTTTAATATTATAGGTTATAAAATTCTTTTGTATTTGCTCTATCTTTCTCCAGGATTCACGAGAGATACTACAACCCCAGACTTCACATCCATAAAGAATAATAGGTGTAACAAGAGTCTCAAAGAGGAGTTTCTTCTTATCATTGCCATGTTCAAGGTTACGCCCATTATAATTGATCTTTTAATAGTGTAAATACATTTATTTTTCCACAACATTTACTTAATTACATCATAAGGCATTCTCCTCTCTGAATGTTATGTCTCTCAATCAACTTTTCCATCGCTTAGGTTCATTTGATCTATTAGAAAAGAATCAATATTGTCTTCGCCATTGATTTTAATGGCAGGATGACTCAGTGCTAATGAAATCGCCCATGCCATATCCTTTCTTTTTTATTGGTCGTGCTCATCATCGTTTGCTAGTTTATCAGAAACTCCTCGGAGATCGATTGGCCGAAGCTCCTCCGAGGTCAACCATCCATTCGCTAATATTCCTCAAGCTACAAGGGATAATGAAGAGGATCTAATGGAACCATCAACCACTCATACAAAATACTTGTAATCCCTCCACTAGGAAGGAGACTAACCCAATAGACCTAGTGGTGCCTCCATTTCCATCTAATATGAGCTAGCCCAAAGGCCCATGAATGGTTCATGGAAGCCTCGTTAGAGGTATCGCCAACCAAAATATTGGCACCCATTATAACACTGATTGAAAAGGGGCTATGGTTCCTAGGATTCCTCTTTTAACATCGACAGTCATGGTGTAGACCATGTAAATAAGCCCAAACATCATTGTAATGTCCTGATTTTTGGTTGTTTCTATGTTACAGAGTGGGATGCTTGCCAGAGTAGCCAGATGGGGGTGATAGTGAGTTCAAGAGGTATTGAGGGGTTTTATTAGGGACGACTTGCATCATTCATCATATTTCATTATCTGGATCCATTCGGCACAACTTTTCTTTGGTTTCGTTTCATTCCAACGATTTCCATAATTTTGAGTTATTATGGAGCATATTTTAATTAAATTCACTAAGGAGGTCATTTTGGGCATTATACTTGAAGAAACCTCTTAGTGTAATAGCTCATTAGAATCAGGAGGAAGAGCACGACAAGATACGATGATGAGAAATGACTTTCAGTGGCCAAAGAAACCATACGACAAATAAATCACCTTTCAGAGGAAAAAAGGTTAATTAATTAATAAAGTGATTTTATGAAGGAATATTAAAAATAAAGTAAAAGTCACTTGGAGAGAATAGATGAACATGGGTATAAAATAGATATAGGGGCTTCTATTATCTCATTGTGTTGATGTATGGCTTCTTAACTAGAGAGCACATGGTACTTGGGGGTTTTGAGGGTTTTGATTGAATAAACCCTATAGATCAATAAGGGAGTGAAAGATTCTCCTACTCTTGACACAAGCTTGGCCAAGGAGGTGAAATATTCCTCCCTCACCATTCTAGTTCAATTTATATTCAACTATAGGCATTGTTTCTATAGGGAAGAGAAGGCAAGGCACATTTCTGGTGGTTTTCTGCAGGTTGGGTGCATCACTTGAGGAAGAGAGATTTGATTTGGCTTGGGAAAGATATATCTATAGTAAAGCTCCTTCCAGGATTGGTTTCTACCACCCTAGCTCCTTTTTGCATCAATGTTTGAGAGTATTCTTCAACCTATCCATTCTATCTTCTAGGAGGGCATGTTTCTCTTGAGGAGGGTGCACTGTTCATAGGGATCTTGTGTTTTGGAGTGGGAGATCACTCCCAAGAGATAGGAGATTCAACACAGGGGTTTCCTATCACCTGATCTACAATTTGACAATTGGTTTCAGTGATTTGGAGGCTCAAGAAGAGGAGGTCGAATTCTTAGTTTGCTTCAGCTAGGGAGGGCGCACTTTGCATAGAGAAGACAACACATAACAACCAAAGAAAGAGTTGTCTCTTGGAGATCTCTTGTATTAAGCTTGGAGGACTCTTGGGAGTTCATATATTCACCATTCTAGTGTATCTTGGAGGCATTATCATCCACAAACACTATTTTGTTATATGCATTCCATATATGATCTACTTTGTATGACGTCAACCTTATATCTAAATAAAACTCATATATGAGGTATTTGTGACTATCTCTTGTGTTACTTGTATTGCATCTTATTGATTATATATCATTACTATACTACTATCATTTACTTGTTGCAAACACAACAAGAATCATCATCATAAACCCCAACGCAACTCAAGAAGACTAAATCAACAAATTGTTTGACAAAATACCACAACCAAAAAACACTAAAACTTAACATGTTCCAAGCAAATCTATTTGAGAACATTACAATGGTATCAGAGTGAAGATTCCTCCCAGCTTGAGGGGTATTCAATAAGGATAAAATATACGATTGCAGAATGAGAAAGTAGCACGTTGTTGAGTAGTCTAAGAGGATGGATAACCAAGAAAAGCTTCAGGTAAAACTGGAGCAAGGCATATATGAGTGGATACTAGAATTACATAAGATTAGAGCTTGGTGTAAAGAAGATACATCACTACCAGCTAGTATATTGAAGGAAGAACAGTTGGAGTCTACAACCATTAGGATCAGGGAACCTTGCTACAGTTGCAAAGAGCCTTGGGAGTCAGATCACAGATGCAGGGGTAAAAGGAGAGTGCATTACATTGAGGTGCACTATGATAGTGATGAGGAGGATGTGTGTGAGGATGTCTCCTTAGATGCCTCATCAGAAACGTCCCAGGACTCCTATGCACCAGATGGACAGTTGGGGAGCCAGGATGATAGCGCAGGTGCTTTAGTTTCCCAATCATACAATGTTGAGGACTCAACACTTCACCATAGTAGTGATACTTGTGAGCATCCAGTCATAGAAACACCTAGGCATGAGGAGTACCAAAGATTGGATGAACTACCTTTGGATGTTGGTATGAGGTCATGCGTGGAGGATATTGTTCCTCCCATGGAGTTGAGCATGATACAATCCTTACCTTCTCGGACACTTATGATAGGCATGACATAGGAGGATATCAATAGCATTCTGGATGTGGTAGAGGAGCCTTGTGTAGCATTTGAACACAAGGGACATATGGATCTGCAGGCCCAGGAGGAAAGGCATGAATTGGAGCCAATTGACTATACACACACCTATCAGTATGGGGAGAGTGAGTCACCTCTTTTTGAGAGTCCATTGATAGATCAAGTTGGGGAGACCGACATGTCGATGAGATACTTTCTTTCAGGACCAGTCTACAGTGACGAGGATACTTTACTTGTTGGTCAGGATGACCATTTCACATGTCTGGACACATCTGTATGGGATCCAGGCACAGATGATATTAGTAGGATGAGTGCACAATGTTACACATTATTTTGGTCATTCTAATGATGATATCACATACATGTGTTCAGGCTCCCAACATGACTTTTTACTTGAGAAAAGCAACTTATTTCCTCCTCTACAAGGCTTCTTTTTAGAAAGGGTCCGCAGGCTGCCCATACTACACAATGTGGAAATCTATCATTTCCATAGGCTGCTCTATGGCTGGCCCGCAGGATTTCTGCAGGCTGCTACATAGGCAGGATGTGGTGGCATTCCAAAGCTAAAAGAGGAAAGAGGTTTCATGAAGTTTCTAGAAGGGGAATCTTCTAGAAATTGAGGTGGCGTCCGTATGGCTGCAATCCTACTAGTTTCTCTGATTTGGTGGGATCATCCTCATCCTTTTAACCACTTCACCTTCTCCTATATAATCATGGGCTTCTCATGGAAAAGGTTAAGCAAGAAGAAGTAATATTAAGCAGAGAATTGATGAAAGAATAGGCTTAAGGCTGTGTGAAGAATCCTATTCTTACTGATGCTTGAGGCCTCCATTTGTCTATCAATCTTTTGTGGATTATCTTCATGCGAATTTTGGAGCAAGTGTATGTGTGTGTTGGAACAAAGGACCACTAAAAGGGAACTTGCGACATCAAGGCAATTCGGTTGTATCTTCTACTTTTCATTAATATAATATGGTGGCACGTCTCTTTCCCATAAAATGATTAGTGTTTTATTACATGACTCCTTGATCAGATGTTTAGGTTGTCATTGAATTCTACTATCACTGCTTTCACGTTGGTTGGTTTGTGTTGTCGCAGATTTGATTCTATAAGAGCACCGGAGTGAAGCGGGGACAACAAAGATATAAGGAAGCGATTCATAAGGTATGTTATCTATTCCTTCTTTGATAGCGAACTCAATGATCATAACCTAGGGAAAGCGTCTTGTTCCGTCTTGTTTTGTTCTATATCCAGGTGGATCTAGGGGGATCAATTCATGTTCGCATCTATCGATTTACCCAATAACAAAATTGGCGACTCCACTGGGGAAGACAACTTGATTATGGTTTTTTGTTGGCCATTTTCTTTTGAACTGTTCTTTTTACTTGATATCAATCTCTGAGTCTCTGGGAGACCCATTCACTCTCCCTAGGTTTAAAAGTCCACCTAGATGTTTTGCCTTTTCCCCCAAATTTCTTGATTTTTCAAACACGTCTGCACTGCACCTTATAGATAGCATGAGAAAACCATTCATTTCCGCACCCTGGTGGTTTATTTCAGTGCGGGATTTCCGCACCCTGCATGTTTCTGGCTAGCAGAAATCATTCATTTCCACACTGTGTTATATTGCCCACCTGCGGCGACGTTTGAAGAAGTTTTTGGTTTGGGTTTTGGTCTCTACTGTTGTCCAGTTTTGCTTTAGTCAGCTGGGCAAGGATTTTTAATGCCGGTTCTTGACTTCTTCTGATTGTTTCAGCTTGATCTTGATTGGTTTTGGAAATCGAACACTTCTCTTTTGATATTTTTTCAATCTTTGTTTTTGACTTTTATCGACAAGGATATAATCTCTGGACTTGCATCCGAGTGCTTGCTCGATTAAAGGTCTTGGTTTGGATTTGTATTTTTAGGTGGGATACATCTTCTGGATTGCTTAATGATCAGAAAAACATTTCTTATTCATATTTGAAGAGACATTTTCTTGTCAATTTTTATTTTTATCTCCATTGAAAGATCGATTTGGGTGTTTGTTGAGTGTTTTATTTTCATTGATTACTTATCCTTTCTTAGTTCCATCCCTGTTTTGGTTTCTCGAAAGGAAAAAAAAAGTCTTTTTAGTCTTTTAAGCGATCATTTATACAAAAAATATTGGCGTTTGAAACATTGAAAAAGAACGAATAGTGAAATTACATTGTTGATGATTGCTCGGTACTACATTCAAAGAAAGGAATTGTACATCGTAGTTTGCATTGTTCCAGAAAAATACTTTCTCCCTACTGTAGATAGAATTCATCGAACGAAAGTTTGCATCATTCATTTCTATTTGCACGGTATTGGGTCAAAGTCTTACACAACATTGGTTTCATTCCCGTCTCCCTCTTGAGTAACAACAACCTTTAAAAATATTGCGCAAATCTAAAACATAACTAGTAATTTTTCTAGGGCTATTTTGCACCAAGATTAGCTAGGGTAGAGCTTTGGAATAGGCAGTCAGACACACTCTCCAAAGCACAAAACACACAATAGTATCTTGTGATAAGGAGTGTTCAAATCCATTTGCAACATTTTGTCCTGGGAAGCCCTTCTCACACAAGGTTCAAACCTGAGGTCGCATTAAGATTGGCAGAGTTACTCACCCTGCTTTGTTGGTCTCAGTGTAGAGATTGCACATATTATGGGGGTCGCTTGAAGGTATACCCACAATGATGAGTGGAAGCCTCTCGAGTTGATTTCGGGCTCGATACCCTACCCTTGCGTGTGGATTGTACTATCGATTGTTTCCCCATGCATCATTGTTGTTTGTGGTAACTTTAGTAGCCTATATTCTTAGAGTCTTACACAAGGTGACTGTGGAGGGGCAAGTCTCCATGGTACCTAGAATCGACATTGGCCAGAATCACTCGGGATCCTTGGAGGGTATACCCACGATTATGTGTGGGAGCTTGCACCAAGGTGTAAGTCCGTTAAGTAGGTCGTCAACGTAACTTTTCCACCCTAGCCCAGCCCCTTCTTGTCTCGACTTCACGACGTTGGATTTCATCACCAACTAGTGACTTCGTAATAGGAAGGTTTTGTTTGTTTGGTTTTGATTCCTAGATTCTACTAGCCAATGTTGTTTGTTAACATAGTTGGCCATATATTTTTTCCGTAGAATTTTTGGTTCAGCCAACATTGACCCTCCATGTCGTTCACGTAGGATGCAAGGACTACCTCTGAAAGATTTGGAAGTTTCTCAACCCTTTCCTCCTAACCCACCGGCGGACTCTCCTCAACAGAGTGAGATCCAGGACCATGTACCTTCACAACCGGAAAGGATCGATTCTGTAGAGAGATTTCAAATTGTTTCTGACCCTCTAGAAGCTTTCCGCCTACCTCCTGGATACAAGAGATGTATTCTCCGACTAAATTTGTCCAGAGAACTTGTTGTCGACACTTCTGGATTACCTCCCGAAATTGTCGCCCGCTTAAATGAGGACCCTTTTTGGGCCACTGACATAGCTCAGACTCCGACTTCTAGAAGGAACCCTCCTACCTCAAAGACAGGAGTTGAAATACCTACCACTTTTGAGCCACTCGAAACATCTTACACATTTACGATACCTTTAGATCACTTTAACAATACAACGTGCTATTATTTTCCCGGTTTAGAAGGATTGTCAACTGGTTCTAGTTCAACCATCCCTCTTCAGCAGGCCCATTCCATGATGGTCCCAAATAATATGATTATTCCCACTAGGAATACAATGGCTAGCCAAACACCTATTGGCACACCACTTTTACCTAGTCAGATCCCATCACTTCCTCTTGGGTATAATGCATTGAATGATTCTATTCCCATTCCTACCCAAGTTCCATCCGGAACTCCTGGAGTCTTTACTCCTCCCAGGCACAATCCCGTTGTCGATTTTATTCTGACACTTCCCCAGACCCCCTGGAGGGTCTTGTCCCCCTCTCACCGACGGATCCAACCCTAGTGGCATTACTCAGTATTTCACACCTAATTATCAAATTCTTGTTGGTAGAAAATTTAACCTTGGGGGCCAATTTCAACCCCCGCTTGGAGGTCAAACCCCAATGGGGACACAACCTCCAGTCGGAGGACAACCCCCACCCACCCCACCCTATGGACAAAACATCCCAACAACTTTAGCCCAGTATTGGAATTTTCTTACCTAGGGTAATACTCAATCGACTTGGGGGCAACAACCTCAAGTCACCTCTTTCATACCCCCTGGTACAGGCCAACCTTACCTCGGGACCTCCAATCCCATTTGGGGTTCGAACGTTCCGTCTACTATCCCTTTCCAAGAGAACATACCTAATCAGTAGAACCCCACGGGATACCTGCCACCACACCAACAACTGAATCTACTTGGATCTTCGCATTATATGAAAACTGCTTACAGTCCTACTGGTATACCAAGGATACTTCCTCCCCAAAGTCACTAGTACCCTCATGTGAATAGACAGTTACCCTTTTTGGCCACTTTAGACCTCCCCGATCTGTCTAGAATTTTGAATGACCCTACCGTCACTCTCCTCATTGGCCTGTCATACCAGCCAAACTACCATACGACATTCCTAAGTTCGATGGTAAGCTAGGAGAGGACCCGAATAATCATGTAATGACTTTCCACCTTTGGTGTTCATCCAACTCTTTGATGGATGACTCTATTTGGTTAATTTTTTTCAACGAACTCTCACGGGTTCAGCCGCGAAGTGGTATATAGAATTACCATGAGGATTATTCACCGATTTCAATACCCTAGCTATGGCTTTCCTCACTCACTACCAGCTACCAATCCGTTATGAAACAAGAACCGAGATTTTGAGTTCTTTCAAGAAAAGTAAAGTCGATCTCCGATCACATTCATGAGTGGAGACGAATACGATGTCTAATCAAGCTCGATATTCCCGATCATTTATTGGCAGAATGGTTCATGAAATCCTTCGTGAATGACATATCTAAAGAAATTTTTATGGGCAGAGTTATCACAAAAGAACAGGCGATCAATCGTGCCCAGTATCTCTATCTCGTTTATTCACAAACAGGTACTCTTTACGATCTTCTCCCTGACACACCTCATCCTTATACCACAACCACCTCAACAACCCCGGCAACTTCTCATGCCGCTGATGGTGTGAAAGGTACTTTCCATGCTCAACCTCA
Source organism: Picea engelmannii (assembly GCA_009831015.1). Lineage (NCBI taxonomy): Eukaryota > Viridiplantae > Streptophyta > Pinopsida > Pinales > Pinaceae > Picea > Picea engelmannii. The sequence goes on from ML794044.1 coordinate 14,545, forward strand.
TTCAGTGCAGGCCTCTCACACCACGCACAAATCCCATGCTTCTAATGTTCAAACTGCTCCAACACCCACCCCTCCCACCGGTAAAACTTCAAAAGTGAATGTCGTTCAATCGACTCCTACCGGTAAGAATAAATCCAAAAAAGGGAATGGTAGGAATAAGGAGGATAAAAATAACAACCAATCCGACAAGGCCAAGACACAACCTGTTGATGATAAGGATAAACGAAAACCTCGTTATCCTTTCCTTATCTGTGGTGATGATCACTACACGAAGGACTTTCTGAGACATGTTGAGGTCACAAAGTTCCTCCAAGGGACCCCAAAACCTCATACACCTGTCTTCTTGTTTCAACCCTTCCCTTCTCAACAACAGGTTCAATTGGTCATCCATGATCAACCTTCTTCCTCCACTACCTCCTATGTACTTATGTGTAACGGTGATTCAAAGAGGAATGACATCACACTTACCACTCGTGCCAAAGATTACTCTTCCTCCAAGGAAAAAGTTGACGATATACCACCTCCATTGGTTCAACAATCTCCCTCGACTCCACCTTCCAACGGTCCTCTTCATCTCGAATGACCAAGCCTCGATACAATCCTTCGCCCTCCTCCTAAGGGCGTAGTTCGGAAGTCTACCTTCAATCCCCATGGGTGTGCTGCCCAAAACTACAGTATCATAGAAGATCTGGCACAAGCACCATCTGTGATGTCAGCCCTCAAAGTCCTTCAGAGTTGTCCTACACAACGAAAGGCATTGTTGAAAGATATCGGTGGAATTGACCCTACAGATACGAATTTAATAATATTTGACTTGGAAGATCACATTCCAAGGTTACCCCCTCAACTTGCATTTCAAATACAAGTTGTTGTCGCCGACAAGAACATTTGTAGAACAATTATTGACGAGGGTGCCTCAACGTGTGTCATGTTTATCGCCTGCTAGAAATCCGTTGGCTCTCCTTCCTTAACTGAATCACACAACACGCTCAAAGCCTTTAATGGCTCTGGCTTTAAACCCTACGATGTTCTCCCTTTGTTGCCTATTACGTTAGAAGACAAAACGGTCAACGTTGAAGTTGAGGTCTTTGACGCACCTCTCGATTACAACCTCTTACTTGGTCGTAGCTGGATCGATTCCATGCGTGCAGTCGTGTCTACTCTTTTCCGTATCGTGTTAGTTACAGTAGACCAACTGGCCTTATTTAACTCTGATACATGTACCAACAACGTACCTTTCATTGCAAAGACACCCCCTGGGTACGAGAATGTCAGTGTGGGTCTACTAAAAGATTCCACTCTGATGGGTACATTTCCAATCCCACCACCTGACGTTCCCCCTACTTTGGTTGCCTCGAATAAAATGATCTCCACCTCCGTCCATGAAACTACCGCATCTTTTGACCCATGGATAGTACTCGAACCTGGTGATTATCGTCACTACGGTGACCAGATGCATTTAAGTTCAGTTGAATCCGCCTACCAAGCCATTCAATCGACTAACCCTTCTACTCCCTCTCTCGGTGATTCATCTCTTGATTCGTTCCATGTTATTTTTCCCACGGAAGAGATGATTATGTCGGTTATGTCGATGGAAGATACCCCTTGGGATGATGAACATCATCATTCCATTCTCTTTCTCAAACAACACACCATCGAGAGTTACCAACGGATCTCGACTCCGTCGACCGTTGTCGTTATTTCTTCAGTTCCTGAATCCACACACGATGTGTTATACAAAGGGAACTTAAGTAACATTTCACCCACCATCCCCCTCGACATATCTATTAAACTTGGAGTTGTCGAAAATGTCCACATTAGAGCTTCATGTTCCACCGATGAGGTTGTCACGTATAAGTCACTTTTTCAAGATTTTTGTGACATCTTCATGTGGAGCTACGAAGAGATGCCAGGTATTGACCCTGATATTTTTGTACAAAAAATTAAGACCTACCCAGATGCTAAACCCGTCCGGTAGAGACTTCGTCTGGTCCACCCCCATAAAGCAATTGCTATCAAGCTTGAAGTCGAAAAACTTTTTAAAGCCGGCTTTATTTATCCAGTGGCTTTGACTGGTTGGGTATCCAATGTAGTTCCAGTTAACAAGAAACAAGGTACGGTCCGTGTCTGTGTTGATTATAGGGATATCAACAAAGCTTGTCCTAAGGACAACTTTCCTACCCCCTTCGTTGACAAAATCGTCGACGATTGCGTCGAAAGTGAAATATTCTCTTTGATGGATGGTTTCTCCAGATATAATCAAATCAATATCTTACCCGCAGATCAACACAAAACCACTTTCATTTGTCCTTGGGGCAATTTTGCCTACCAGAAACTGCCCTTCGGTTTGAAGAACGTCGGTGCAACGTTTCAACGTGCTATGTCTTATGCTTTCCATATATTAATCACATTGTACAACCATATTTAGATGACCTACCAGCACATTCCATGCATCGTAGTGATCATTCAGCCCACCTTCGAGCCATTTTCCTTCGCTGTCGGTTCTATCGTATACGCTTAAACCCACACAAATGTGTCTTTTGTGTGGAGTCCGTCCGACTCTTGGGATTTATTGTCACGTCAAGGGATCAGGGTAGATCCTTTGAAGGTCGAGGCGATTCTGAACCTCTCTCCTCCTTCTTCACTTCACTAGCTACAAAGTTTGCAAGGGAAGACAAAATTTCTACGTCGTTTTATCCCAAACTACGTTGAGTTAACACTTGGATTTACTCGACTATTAAAGAAAGGCTTTGAGTTTGTACGGGACACCACTACCAATAAATCCTTCGACACTTTGAAATTGACTTTAACCCGTACCCCACTACTTTTCCCGCCCGATTATAGTCGAGATTATTTACTTTATCTCCCTTCTTCGGACTCGACCATCGCCATGGTTCTGGTCCAAGAAGACAATTTACATGATGAGCATGTCATTTATTATTTGAGTCAGAGTCTCATGACTACCGAAGCTAAGTATTTACATGTTGAAAAACTGGCCTTGGCAACTGTTCAAGATGTCCAGCGTTTTCGTCACTATATTCTATTATGCAAAACCATTGTAATTTCGGATTGCAACCCTATGCAACACATTTTTACATGTCAATTGCTAGGGGGAAAATACTCCAAATGGATAGTGATTCTCCAAGATTTTGAATTAGAATTCAAATGCGCTAAGTCCAATAAATCCTTGGTGTTTTCCAAACTAATATGTGACCTTCCCTCCGCTGAGACAGAAAAAGTGGCAGACGATTCCTTACCCGACGAATCCCTTTTTCTAGTCAGTTCTGATGATGCTTGGTATGGAGATATTATCATTTATCTCCAGTCTCAAAATTTCCGTCCAGACCGTCGTCGCATCCACTATCAAGCCCGTCAATACATCATTCTCGGTGACACTCTTTATCGCTAGGGTGTTGACACTATCTTACGTCATTGTCTCACCTTTGATGAGGCCGAGGAAGCTTTGAATGACTGCCACTCTGGAGCGTGTGGTGGTCATATGTCTGGGTATGCCACTTCCCAAAATATCTTGCGAGCTGCGTACTTCTGGCCTTCTTTATTTAAAGATTGTATAACTGTCGTCTAGAAATGCCATGCTTGCCAAACATACAACCATAAGATCAAATCTCATCCCGCTCCTTTACACCCTGTAGTTTCTGTTGTACCTTTTGCTAAGTGGGGTATCGATTTCATGACTTGTAACCCTCACTCGGTCAAGGGGCATGGATACATTATCGTAGCCGTGGATTATTTTACGAAATGGGCCAAGGCGATGCCTACATTCGACAATACAGGAAAAATTGTAGCTCTATTCATATTCAATCACATCATTACACGATTTGGAATCCCATAGTCTATCATCACTGATCATGGTAGCCACTTTCGAAATTTCATGATGTCTGAGCTCACAGAAAAGTTGGGTCTTAGACATGAAAACTCAACCCCCTACTACCCACAGGCCAATGGCCAAGTTGAAGCAATCAACAAGGGTCTTATCACCATGCTTCGACGGATTATAGGAATTCACAAAACGAGTTGGCACACGATGTTGTTTTCAGCATTATGGGCTTATCAGATATCCGTGAAGTCTTCCACGGGGTTAACACCTTTCCAATTAGTGTATGGTTTATAATTTGTCTTACTGATTGAATGTGAGATCCCATCATTAAAACTAGCCGTTGAACTTCTTCCAAACACCTATGCTGAAGAAGAATGTATGTTGTATCTTATGCAATTGGATGAAGCCTGTCGAGATGCCACCCTAGTTATTGAAACTTAGAAGAAACACGTCAAGGCCCAATACGAAAAACATGTCAAACCATGTGTTTTCTCTTTGGGTGATCTAGTTCTTCTCTATGAACAAGATCGTGATTTGCTAGGTGTCGGAAAATTCGAAGCTATGTGGCGAGGCACTTATATCATCAAATGAGTGTTGGAGAAGGGAGCCTACGAGTTAGTAGATTATGATGGAATTCCTTTGAGTGAACCCAGAAATGGGCTTTACTTAAAGAAGTACTATGCTTAGACTATCTTTGCATGAGAGCTTGTATTTTACTGTATCATACTATTGTGTGCTACGTTTGTGTTTTTTTTCGTTATTTGGTTTCTACCCCCGACCGCTTATCTTGCGTTGTTCTTGGTTTTCAGATGTCGAAGTCTTCGTTACCCTACCTTGGCTTTGCCGATGGCACTAGTTGTAGCACTCAGAACCTAGCTTCTACTGCATGGGCAATCTATGCACCCACGAACGAACTTATCAGACTACATGGTGTTTGCCTCAGTCGCGCAACCAATAATATAGAAGAGTATAACGCCGTCATCGAATTGTTGACTGATGCTATCTCACTTGGGATTCATCATCTGGTTATACGACTTGATTCGTAGCTAGTAGTGCTACAGTTAAGTAATGTCTATGCTATTCGAAGTCCTACTTTGTTACGGGTATATTTACGAATTCGCCTCTTGGAACGTTATTTTGATTATATCGAGTATTAGCACATTCCTAGATGTCTAAATACATTAACTAATGCATTAGATAGTTATGTGTTAGACAGACATCTGAGACATTTATAAATCCAATCACACATCACATGTATTATACAAAGAAAAATAAGCCGGTAGAAGCCTCATGTATATATATATATATATATATATATATATAACGATCAAAAGTTTTTCACAAAAAGATTGTTTTTCGTCCGAAGACCAAAATATCAAAAATGAAGCTCATAGCTTCTACAAAATAGCATCATGGATGTTTCTCACGGTAACACACCACAACTCGTGCTACCCTATGGAGAAATTGTCTCAGTGGACCCGACACGCCTAAGGTATAGTGCTGGAAATGCCTTGGGACCTCGCCAATCGACATATCCGGGATGCCTGCAGTCAATCCCTCCAGGTTCTGTTCGATTGCTTCGTAGTCCTCTGCATCCCATCCTGCGACTACCGCTGCTTCCCCTCACCTCTGGACATTGGATGTACTTGGGGGATGGAATGGCCCTACATCTGTATAGTCATGATATTTTTTATTAGTCATTGGATTGAAAAACACATAAAAATATTTAATATTTTGAAATTTTTTACAAAAACACTATAAAAGAAAAATGTCTTTCTTACCTAGTTACCCCCACTGAGAACCCTTAGGTAGCACTAATTCAGGATCATTGCAAAAATTCATCCCGGCATATGCATAGTCATTGATCATCAAGATCTAGGGCTCCAACCAATCGAAAAATGTGTTTTTATGCCTAATAATGGGGCTTGCCACATGTTGGGACATGGGATCACACCACCGCTTCATCCACGGATCTCGTGGCACTGGTATATTACAATCTACCTGTAAGCGAAAGTGAGGGACTCTTTCCAGGAAGAAATATACCAAAATGGATCCGTACCCAAACTGTTTTAGATCCCCGTTTTTGCTCTTGGTCAACTGGCTCTCCATACTACGAAGAAGCCCATCACACTAGTTGAACACATGAGGTTCCGTGCATTCTATCGCATACTGAAAATAGCTCTGTAGAGCCATGTGTGGAGAAGCACTCCCTGCCATCCGTGCAATGCTGAAAATGATGGTTCTCAGGGTCAGATCACAAACCCCTCTAATAGCCACCTTACCCTTGTGCCGCTCGGCCCTGGGTTCACAATAGATTCTGATGTATTCACTCATCGGTAAACCCCCACCTCAACCTCCTGTTAAGGTCACTTGCACCCCACGACGGGACAACCCTGTCAAGAAGTAGATTTCTTCGATTTCCAAGGAGAGCACATGGACACCCACATGGAATACTTGTTGGTCCACGTCCCACATATAGACCAAATATTCCAACAGTCTCAGTTGGGCTCTCATGTGCTGGATCTTGAAGAATTTTAATAAACCACATTGTCGTAGAGCATTTATGGTGTCCGGATCATTCAAGGCCATTGCATCATCATCTTCATGTTCTCTTTCTCTCCATTCTAACATTTTTGCGATCAAGATACCTGCATGGGGATGAAAGAAAGAAGTTAGCACCTTTAGTTATCATGATTTGGAATTCTTTTTGGTCCACCACATCTTTTTATTTTGGGTTTTATGCCACCACGACTGGGACTTGGTTATAGAGCGAGCTTTCCGCAGGCCCTGATATAGGGCACCTGCCGCAGCCCCAACACGCGCCTATAGTCCAAAACTTCACCCAAAAATTCATCTTTCAACCGATTAAAATGAATTTTAAACCATTAAAAAGGAAGAAGACGAGGTACTTACTGTTTTCACACAAACCGTTCGTCAAATGGTCACTTGAGCTCTCTACAATCGGCCATCGAAATACAAGGTGAAAAAGGGCTTTTGGACAAAGTTTTTGGTCAAGTACAAATGAAATAGTGAAAATGAGTTCTCACCCCTATTTATCTCATTTTTTACTTTTTCTAAATATATTTTATATTATTTAAATATATTTTCTCAAAAACCTAATGGTCTCGTGAGTGTTGTTTCTCGCAGATGGGCAGACTAGGGTTCCGAACAATGAAGTATGGACAGTGTTTTTGCGATTTGTTTGTTTTTTCGTCGCATGCACGATTACTTTTTAGGGTTTTTTGGAAAAACCTCAAGCTTAGTCTTTGTTCGTTCTCGTGCTCAAAAAACGATGAGAATGTAACCGAGTATAATTTTGTCGTCTATTCGTACTTGTCATGGTAACACAAAAATAACGAAACTTAGGGAGTAATCTTTAAGCTCTTTTCACATTACTTAAAAACGAAAAGATTGTCGAGCGACCTTGTTCTGTTCACGCTCGTAAAAGTATTTGAATAAAACATTCGAAGGGTGATAGTTTATCACTTTTTCCGTCCTGTCAAACTATTTTACGAAAAAGGAACTGAGAGAGTTCTCTTTTAAGTGTTTTTCCAGACTCTATAAATATAAAAAAACTTCAAGTTTTATATCTTTAGACTCGTTAAACAAACATCGACAAACCCATACAAGACCGAAAAACTCCTTCTTAGGGTTCGTTAAAAATACTTTGAGGGACTCGTCTGAAGGATGAGCTTACATCAACAAGCATATTTTATCCTCCTCAAGCTTGCATAAAAATAAAGAGGTACTCGCCAGAAATGGTGGGGGAAAATTTGGGAAAGAGATGTGTCTCTATATTTGTGTTAGTGGTAGTAAGCATCGCTCTTGAACATGGCACCTCCTTTATCATTTGAATCTGGGTTGGGAAATTCATTTGCCTCTCGTCTGACTTTCTGCAAGTTCATATCTTGGGTCGTCTTTGAGTCAATGCTGCAAAGCCCAGTGTCGTGCCATCCATATGTTCAAGAGAAGTTCAACCAAGTCCTCTATTGAGTCAGCCATCTGCAATTGTCAATTCATATCATGTCGGCCTTCCTTGTGTCCATTCCAAATCATATTCGTACTTTCCTCTACCCTAAATATGTTACTTGTTTCGTGTCATTTGATGGGGGATCCCTCAAAGCCCTCCTGTGATGAGTCTTTTCCTGTCGACTTCAGCTCATTATCTAGGAACAAGACTTAGAAACTATTTAGTGCCTTGGAGCCTGCATGCCTCAATGGCAGGTTTCTTCGCTTTCGACAGTGTATTTACCTCACTGATCCCTAATCGAGAGATTCCATCGAGTGTTCGACCTCAACTCATCTATTCACACTTATTGGTTTGTACTATCGTACCTTGGGGGTCATTAACATCAATGGTGATTTCCCTCGCACTTGTTAATGATTTTCATTAATGACCGGTAATCGAGTGGTTTCTAACCATGTTCGACTTCAACACCTGTAATCACATGGCTAGATTCATACTAACGAACGATGAGATTGAAGACCCTGGACCTCATCATTCTTTGATCCAGGTTGCGATGGAGTACTTGTGATTTAAATTGGCTCATAGATCCACTTTGTATGTTTTGTGGCTATGTCTATATCTAAGTCTTTCCAATACATAGATCACGGTGTATTTTTTGTGGCTATGTAAAATCTTGATGACATGGATCCACAATGTATAATTGGTGGCCATGACTTATGATTTCAATCATTTATAGTCTGTACATGGGAATGCCTACTTCAGACATGGTATAATATTGTGCGGATGCTTGATTGTTTGTAGGTTCCTAATTGGTGTGCTCCTTGTTCCTGACACACACACATTTTTACAAAGTATTTTGGTTGTCACGAGTTCCAGCCTCATACTTTGGGGGGCATTATGTTACGCATTATTTTGGTCATTCAAATGATGATATAACAGACATGTGTTCAGGCTCCCAACATGACTTTTTGCCTGAGAAAAGAAACTTCTTTCCTCCTCTACAAGGTTTCTTTTTAGAAAGGGTCTGCAGGCTGCCCATACTACACAGTGCGGAAATATATCATTTCTGTAGGCTTCTCTACGACTGGCCCATGAGATTTCCACAGGCTGCTACATAGGAGGGATGTCACGATGTTCCAAAGCTAAAAGAGGAAAGAGGTTTCACGAAGTTTCTAGAAGGGGAATCTTTTAGAATGTGAGGTGGTGTTCATATGGTTGCAATCCTACTGGTTTCTCTGATTTGGTGGGATCATCCTCATCCTTTTAACCACTTCACCTTATCCTATATAATCATGGGCTTCTCATGGAAAAGGTTAAGCAAGAAGAAGTAAGATTAAACAGAGAATTGATGAAAGAATAGGTTGAAGACTGTGTGAAGAATCCTATTCTTACTGATGCTTGAGGCCTCCATTTGTCTATCAGGCTTTTGTGGATTATCTTCATGCGAATTTCAGAGCAAGTGTATGTGTGTGTTGGAGCAAAGGACCACTAAAAGGGAACTTGCAACATCAAGGCAATTCGGTTGTATCTTCTACTTTTCATTAACATAATACGGTGGCACACCTCTTTCCCATAAAATCATTAGTGTTTTATTACATGACTCCTTGATCACATTTTTAGGTTGTCATTGAATTCTACTATCATTTCTTTCACGTTGGTTGGTTTTTGTTGTCGCAGATTTGTTTCTACAAGAGCATCAGAGTGAAGCAGGGACAACAAAGATATAAGGAAACGATTCATAAGGTATGTTATCTATTCCTTCTTTGATAGCGAACTCAATGATCATAACCTAGGGAAATCGTCTTGTTCTGTCTTGTTCTGTTCTAGATCCAGGTGGATCTAGGGGGATCAGTTCATGTCAGCATCTACCGATTTACCCAATAACAACATGAGGATACAACTGTACATACATGATACAGGGATATTCGGATGGAGGTAGTCGTAGGTGATGATGTACAGTTTCATACAAGAGGGTTCAGTAGCACATCGGACAATGGACAATATAATGCCTTATCTCTTGAGGAGTGCGTTGATGGGGATTCAATGGTTGACATTAGCAGTGAGAGTCATGAGGTAGCACCTCAATAGGATTTTGATCATGAGTCACAACACTTGATAGGACATCTGAGAGTCAGTGAGGAAATGATCATGGAAACCATTAGACACATTGATGATACACAAGCATTGGTGGAAGGATATTTTTGGAGGGCCTCGATGGAACATGATAGTTCGCATGGGGAGATTTCGCTTGATGACTTCCAGACACTCAGGGAGAGAGTGATGGTGATGAGGATCGACTACTGGAAGTTACTTATGGATAGAGATTACCTCTTGGAGGTTGGAGAGATGTATCACAGGGAACTGAGGAAGAAGGAGACTGAGGTGGACCGACTCACTCATGAGTTGGTAAGCACAGAGGGATTCTTGGAAGGCGCAAAGACACCCCTTCAGGAATCGAGGTCCAGATTAGAGGATCTCCTTGAGGAGACTAGTCAAGGATCCACTACATCTATCTCAACAGAGAGGCACATATTTACTTCAACTACATAACCAGAGGATGTTAGTGGTTTGGTAGAGGAGTGTCAGATGATGGAGGAGCGTGAGGAGTACCTAGGATCCCTGATGCTTATGGAGAGATGTGATCAAGATACGCAGGAGGATGTCCATGTGTCAAAGGGACCACCATTCATGAGGGGTTATGAGACAGTTGGTCATACACATACACCTGGGGATTCCAGAGCCAAGGGAAGTTATGAGGACACTTCCATTTGGGCTCCAATATTATTTGAAATCCATGTAGAGGTTGACCTAGTAGTACAATGAGGATACATGATGATGCAGGAGGATACAAGAGCTTGCATGAGTTCATAGGGACATGCAGAGGTGTACAATGGGATCAAGGGGGATGCATTGGAGTGTAGGGAGGAGACATATTTAGTGGAGCATGGAGATTACTCTCCCTTGTAGCAGTACATGGGTTTGGGAGATCACCTTGTCAGTAACAACAGTTATATGAGTGATTATGGAGGGAGTGTGATTGACCATTAGTTTGTGGAGTTACCTGTTGTTGTACCCGATGGTTTGATATTAGTGATGAATACATGTGATTATTCACTAGGGGTGCCAGTGGATGAGTTCTTGGTCAAGCCTTAGGGGTTGACCAATGCATATGAAAGTCCCCATTCTTACATACAATTGTGTGGGACGTGGAGAGTTGTTAGATAGAGACCTCATGATAGGGGGTGTGTCATTATATACAATAGAATAGGAGAGGTTCGTCTGAGACAGTCAAATGAGGGTTTGGGCATGATGGAGAGCATCCTCAGTCGTGGGACAGAGCATGTTCCAGAGGTGGATATAGGTTCAGAGCCTCAGCGGGATGAGGATTGGGAGCAGAGATGGAAATATGCTTATGACGAGGTTTATGAGGTTAGTTGGCAGGATGTATGGTTGCAACAAACAGTGTCATTAATCTTGAGGACCATACATGATGTACCTATGGTTGGACAACTTGGCCATTTTAGGACTCGTCAACAGGTCATAGAGAGATTCTCCTTGGAGGATCTAGAGGATGATTCCAAGAGGCATATGGAGGCATGTTGGGTATGTCAGTGTCATGATTCAAGGCGCGATTCCTTAGCCACATGAATTTTAGTGCTGATTTGGGAGAGTGTGCTAGCTTCTCTCAACCTTGGTGCACTAGCGACATACAACAGGTCATATTTTTTCATATTGCTAGAGCATGGGACACCACAGGAAACAGTGTGGTTTGGAAGAGAGATCGAGTTTCATGATCATGGACATGACAACATAGCTATCTGTATACTATAGTCAGAGGATCATAGTTTGGTAGGCACCAAGATGTATGGTATGGCACCATCAGAGTTATGCGATGCAGGGGTTGGTGCTCTTCTAGAGCACATGGGAGTTTCAGGGACTTGAATGCTTGGTTCCTTCCATTGTTGGAGGAATTTGAAGGCAGGTCGAGATGAGGATGTTATGTGGTAGGATGGATCAACTTGGTTGAGGATCAAGTGTATCAGTAGGTCATATTTTTGGTTAGCAGGGGATCCAAATACTACTGGAGGTAGTAGCTTAGAGATTGTCTTGGATGAGAGATTCCTTGAGGGATGGATACTGTATTTACTTGTTTCATTGGTTGGGGGTCTTGAGGAGACTCTTGGTGTTGAGGTCTTACATGACTATACTTTGCGGGGCACTGCAGTTCACATATTGATTTGGGATGTAGGGATTGGAGTGCTTGGTAGTCCATAGTTTGATGGAGTTGAGATCTGAGTGGAGCAGTTGCTTGAGGAATTGATTGAGGATCTACTGCACATGATAATTATATTCATCAGGAGCATTCAGGTGGCATGTGTGGTGAGAACTTAGAGGGACCATGTTATACCACATGTCACATAGGTGGATATGGGACCCTAGTATCATATATAGATTGATTCAATTATTGCTTGAGGACAAGAAATATTCGAGCAGGGAGGACTGTAATGTCCTCATTTTTGGATGTTTCTATGTTATAGAGTGGGATGCTTGCCAGAGTAGCCAGATGGGGGTGATAGTGTGTTTAGGAGGTATTGAGGGGTTTTATTGGGGCCGACTTGCATAATTCATCATATTTAATCATCGGGATCCACTCCACACAACTTGTCTTTGGTTTCCTTGCATTCCGATGATTTTCATAATTTTGAGTTATTATGGAGAATATTTTAATTAAATTCACTAAGGAGGTCATTTTGGGCATTATACTTGAACAAACTTCTTAGTGTAATAGCTCATTGAAATTGGGAGGAAGAGAACTATAGGATAATATGATGAGAAGTGACTTTCAGTGGCCAGAGAATCCATAAGGACGAATAAATCACTTTTTAAAGGAAAAAAGGCTAATTAATTAATAAAGTGATTTTATGAAGGAATATTAAAAATAAAGTAAAATTCACTTGGAGAGAATAGATGAATAGGGGTATAAAAGAGAGATAGGGGCTTCAATTCTCTCATTATGTTGATTGTTATTTTGATGTCTGGATTCTTAGCTAGAGAGCCCATGGTACTTGTGGGTTTTGAGGGTTTTGATTGAATAAACCCTTGAGATCAAAAAGGGAGTGAAATATTCTCATGTTCTTGATCCAATCTTGGCCAAGGAGGTGAAATATTCCTCCCTCACCATTATAGTTTAGTTCCTATTCAGCTACAAACATTGTTTCTATAGGGAAGAGGAGGCAAGGCACATTTCTGGTGGTTTTCTGTAGGTTGGGTGCATCACTTGAGGAAGAGAGATTCGATTTGGCTTGGGAAAGATAGATCTATAGTAGAGATCCTTCCAGGATTGGTTTCTACTACCCTAGAACCTTTTTTCATCAGTGTTTAAGAGTATTCTCCATACTATCCATTCTATCTTCCAGGAGGGTGTGTTTCTCTTGAGGATGGCACATTGTTCATAGGGGATATTGTGTTTTGGAGTGGGAGATCACTCCCAACAACTAGGAGATTCAACATGGGGGTTTCCTATCACCCGATCTACAATTTGACAGTTGGTTTCATTGATTTGGAGGCTCAAGAAGAGGAGGTCGAATTCTTAGTTTGCTTCAGCCAGGTGATCTCTTGTATTCATCTTGGAGGACTCTTGGGAGTTAATATCTTCACCATTATAGTGTATATTGGAGGCATTATCATCCACACACACTATTTTGTTATATGTATTCCAGATCTACTCTACTTTGTAAGAGGTTAGCTATATATCTAAATAAAATTCAGATCTGAGGTATTTGTGACTATTTCTTGTGTTACTTGTATTGCATATTATTGAGTATATGTCATTTCTATATTTCTATCATTTACTTTATGAAAACACAACAAGAATCATCATCATAAACCCCAACGCAACTTAAGAAGACTAAATCAACAAACTGTTTGACAAAATACCACAACAAAAAAACACTAAAAATTAACATGGTCCAAGCAAATCTGTTTGGGAACATTGCAATCATCATGATCTCTAGCACCATGGAATTCCAAGAGCCCACACTAGACATTGCGACTATAGTGAAACAAACATATACATAATAAATATACACAAATACATATACATATTATACTCACACTATTATTAAAAGATTTGTTTTTGGTTTAAAGGATTTTTTCTTTTTTTTTGGTTTACTAGGCCGTTGGAGGTGAACGTGAGTAATTGTTGGGGTCGTCTTGTATGCACATGGGTTGTAATACCCAAGGTTTATTTTAAATGTGACCAAAAAAACCCTCAAGACACCGGCCCTTCCAACATCACCTACTTGTACAAATGAAGTCTCACCCGAGGTATCTATTGGGACTGCAAGAAACAGGTTTTTGCAGTAGTAAGGGAAAGGGAGGCGGGGGTGAGAATCATTGTTCCTTATCCTCTAGCGTAAGTACGTTATTTATCAATCCTAGATTACCACAACCATACATGAGCATTGCAGCATAATCGATCCATAGACTAACTCTATTCTACGAAGAATATCATCATTCATAAATGCAAACAGACAAGTAAAAGAAGCATAAGACACAATATCCTTTCTAAACTCCTTCTCTATTCATCTTATTTCTTACTAACTGTCTATTACATTCATGATTTTTTCATAACATTGATTCCCTTCTACCCACACTAATCTCCCAATCTCGTTACATATTTATACCCAAAATATAGGCTTTAAAACCCTATTATTACCTATCCCAAAATAACCCATTACAATGCATGGCATGGCCAACTTCGATTAATTGGATGATTTCCTTCTTTTACTCCTCATTCTTTATACAAATTTTCTATTGTTCTTCTATTCTTGGAAAGTCACACTATCTTCATTTTTTGCTTCCTTCTCTCGCTCGCTTGCTTTATCCTTCTTGTTTGTGCGCTATCTGTGTCCTTTTGTTCCCTTCTTCTCAATTTCCTCCTATTGCACCCTTTCTTCCTTCTGCACCTTTTCTTCCTTCTGTGCCTTTTCTTCCTTCCGCACCCTTTCTTCCTTCTATGCCCTTTCTTTATACTTAGGATTTTCTCCAAAATTGTGTTCAAAATTGCCTATCCAACATGACCCCAACACTCACATGTGGCTCATCCCAAGCCACTCAGACTTGTTTCCTATTCTTCCACTCGGTAATGAACAGGTGTGCGAAAACCTTAGCCGCTTCCACCTCTATAACCATGTTTTAATTAATTTTTGGGATCCTGCCTGGGTCGTCTGTGTAGTGCTTCTGAATGCTAGTTGGGTTTGTTCCTTTGGTTCCTGATGCTTCTTCTCATTATGCATTAGAGGGTCTTCCTTTTCCCTCTTGAAGGCCTCCTCCCGTCGGATGGCGGCCTAAGTCCGGATGATGACATCAAGGGATGTGTTTTCTAGGAAGGAAACACTACTTCTTGGAGACAAATTAATGTTAAGCCTCCTCTTCCTGTCATTGTCTTCTTTGGTGATACTCTGTTGAGGTTGGTTGAGGACTACACCATCCTTCTTTTCTCCTACGACATTTGGTAAATTCGCCAGGTTTAATTTAGGCGTCATATACGAGGCCAATTTATAGTCAACCTCTCTTTCACTGGGATCCATATCTGTTTCCTTCTCTTTTACTGTCATGAAGTGTTTAAAATCTTCGAACCGATACTAGCTCTAGACCGATCTCTGTGTAACTTTATGTTGGAAATGATGCGAGTCCCGGCATCCAGTATGCAATGAGCATACGAGTATTGATCCCTAGCCAGCTCCCAAACTGGTTTTTCATCGATAATGTCCTGGTCCATAAACTTCAGGTTGGTAGGATTTCCCAACATATCTCCTGCCCTACTCAAACCTGGGGGGGCTGATAGTATGGCTGGCAGATATTTCCCCATTCATCTAGAGTGATCGCTTCTTGAACTGTCACTGTGCGAGCATTTCTAGTTGTATCTTGACTCTATTCTTGTTGGGTCATTCTGATTTTCCCATAGCGATATGCAAGAGTTGGATAAACTTAGCAATGTTCTTATGCTCTTGTGCTCTCGTGGCAACCGTACCCATTGCATCCTGTGTTAACTAACCTGTCCAATCCACCACTGGAGTTGATGAGTTGTTCCATCATTGCATATTAATTACACGATCCTTTAGGTGATGTCGCCCTCGTACCGCTAATCGGTCGCGATTTTTGGCAGCTTTTCAAATTTAATGCTTCTATGGTGATTTTATGACCCGTCACACTGGTCGTCCAACTGTCTTTTCCATGCCTGGCTATATTTAATGGTATTTTCATTCCAACCTACACAGTAATGCATTTCTCTTCTGCAATCGGTCTTTTCTGAATCTTCTCGTTGATCTTTATGCAGTGTTTGCTTCGTGTAAGATGAGTAGCCCATCTGCGCAAGTTATGATACCTTGGGATTCCACTTACTCTTTTTATTTCTCCTATCACTACCTTTTTATTTCTTGTCTTTATTTTTCTACTTTTTCTTTGTGGTTTTCTTTCTTTTCTTGATACTATGGTACACTTACTATAATATAGGGGTTTTGGTGCAGCCCAGATTACTGCATCAATGGTTGACTGTCTCTATAGAGTTACAACTGACTTTTGTTCACCATTCCTTCTAAGACTTGTCCATCCAAGGCTCCAAACCACATAAAAATTGTCTCAGTTATCTGTTGTATCACATATGGACCTAACCAATGCATGTAGAACTTCCCTGGGTACTGTAGATACTTGTTGTCATAAAGTAGTACCAAATCACCAATTTGGAATTTCTTGCTTCTAATATGTCGATCGTGCCATGCCTTCTCTCTGGATTTCTGCACCTGTTGATGGAACCCTGCCAAAAACTTGTCCTCCTTGAGTTGGACTAATTGCACCAATATCTCCTCTATTCCACTTGGTAATGAACAGGTGTGCGACAACCTTAGCTGCTTCCACCTCTGTAACCATGTTTTAATTAACTTTTGGGATCCTACCTAGGTTGTCTGTGTAGTGCTTCTGAATGATAGTTGGGTTTGTTCCTTTGGTTCCTGATGCTTCTTCGCATTATGCCTTAGAGGGTCTTCCTTTTCCCTCTTGAAGGCCTCCTCCCGCCGGATGGTGGCCTAAGTTTGGACGATGACATCAAGGGATGTGTTTCCTAGGAAGGAAACACCTCGTCTTGGAGACAAATTAATGGTTAAGCCTCCTCTTCCTGTCATCATATTCTTTGGTGATACTTTGCTGAGGTTGGTTGAGGACTACACCATCCTTCTTTTCTCCTACGACATTTGGTAAATTCGCCAGGTTTAATTTAGGCGTCGTATACGAGGCCAATTTCTAGTCAACCTCTCTTTCACTGGGATCCAGATCTATTTCCTTCTCTTTTATTGTCATGAAGCATTTAAAATCTTCGAACCGATACTAGCTCCAGACCGATCTCTGTGTAACTTTATGTTGGAAATGATGTGAGTCCCGACATCCAGTATGCACTGAGCATACGAGTATTGATCCCTAGCCAACTCCCAAACTGATTTTTCATCGATAATGTCCTGGTCCATAAGCTTTAGGTTGGTAGGCTTGCCCAACATATCTCCCGCCGTACTCAACCCTGGGGGGGTCGATGGTGTGGCTGGCAGATCTTTCCCCATTCATCTAAAGTGATCGCTTCTTGAACTGTCATCGTGTGAGCATTTATAGTTGTATCTTGACTCTGTTCTTGTTGGGTCATTCTGATTTTCCCATAGTGATATGCAAGAGTTGGATCGACTTAGCAATGTTCTTATTCTCTTGTGCCGACCGTACCCATCGCATCCTGTGTTAACTAACCCGTCAAATCCACCACTGGATTTGATGATTTGTTCCATCATTGCATATTAATTACACAATCCTTTAGGTGATGTCGCCCTCGTACCGCTAATCGGTCGTGATTTTTGGCAGCTTTTCAAATTTAATGCTTCTATGTTGTTTTTATGACCTGTCACACTGGTCATCCAACTGTCTTTTTCGTGCCTGACTGTATTTAATGGTCTTTTTGTGCCAACCTGCACAATAATGCATTTCTTTTCCATAATCGGTCTTTTTCGAATCTTCTCGTTGATCTTTACGTGGTGTTTGCTTCGTGTAAGATGAGTAGCCCATTTGCGCAAGTTATGATACCTTGGGATTCCACTTACTCTTTTTATTTCTCCTATCACTACCTTTTTATTTCTTGTCTTTCTTTTTCTACTTTTTCTTTCTTTTTTGGCTACTATGGTACACTTACTATAATATAGGGGTTTTGGTGTAGCCCAGATTACTGCATCGATGGCGACTGTCTCTATAGAGTTTCAACCAACTTTTGTTCACCATTCCTTCTAAGACTTGTCCATCCAAGGTTCCAAACCACATAAAAATTGTCTCACTTATCTGTTGTATCACATATGGACCTAACCAATTTATGTAGAACCTCTCTAAGTACTGTAGATACTTGTTGTCATAAAGTAGTACCAAATCACCAATTTGGAATTTATTGCTTCTAATATGTCGATCGTGCCAGGCCTTCTCTCTGGCTTTCTACACATGCTGATGGAACCCTACCAAAAACTTGTCCTCCTCGAGCTAGACTAACTGCGCCAATATCTCCTCTATTTCACTTGTGTCTGAGAGCTCAGTGATGGCTGCAATGCACATACTAGTTACAATGAACTCCATTGGCATCATAACTTCCTGTCCATAGAGCAACTGAAAAGGTGAGTGCCATGTCAACTTCTTTCTGGTAGTTTTGTATTCCCATAGTATTGTGGGGATGCGTAAGTCCCAATCATCTCTTCCAACATTGCAGATCTTTGTTGAAGCATTCTCCAAAATCTTATTGAATGCTTCCACTATGTCATTAGCTTGATGGTTATATGGTGTACACTTCTGATGATGAATCAAAAAATCCTCAGTTAGTGCGACAATTGTTGTGTTCAGAAAAATGCGTACCTTGATCGCTAAGTGATATGCACGGACAACCAAACCTAGTTAGATATTTTGTCATAGTAATGATGTATCGTGCTCCTAATCTCCTTGCATGTGGGTTGATCAGACCTACAAAGTGAATGTCCCACTTATCGAATGCTTGCAACATAATTATGGATTTAATGGCATTTCATCATGCCTAGATGGTTTACCCACTCATTGGAAGACGTTTCAGAACTGACAATACTCCTTTGCATCTTTGTGCAATGTGGGCCACCAAAGCCCTGCGCATAAAATCTTCAGTGTCGTAGCTTTCCTTGCGTAATGTCCTCTAGTAATCCCATCGTGCACTTCCTCCAGTATAACCGATCTTTCATGTTCCAATACTCATCGTCGCAAGATTCCATCTTCCCCTATCTTATACAAGTTCCCTACAATCAACCGATAGTTTGTTTCTCTCACTACCAATTGTTTCTTCTGCACAATTGTCATGTCGGAGGGTGTTGCACCTGTATTTAGAATCTCCAAAATGTCCACAAAGTAATAATCCACCATTCTTATTGCAAATAACTGTGAATCTGAGAAACTATCATCTAAATTACTTGCATCCTCTCTTGTTAGTATGCATGAGATATGATCAAGCCCTGCATTCAACTTCCTTGGTTTTACTATGACCTCAAAGTCATTTTCCTAAAATAGTAACAACCATCTGAAGATTCTTCCTCCTAAGACAAGATTATTGACTAAGTACTTTAATGTAGAATGATCTGTATACATCTTGAAATGAGACCCAAGTAGGTAATGTTTGAACTTCTGGAGCGCATAAACCATGTGTTGGTTGTGGAGCCTGATTATCTTCCTGATTTAGAGGTCTTTTACTTTCAGCCATGTTTATACCCCATGAAGTATTTACACCCCAGAAGTATGTACACTATTCCACGCGGGGGAGTGCAGAGGGGGGGTACCCCCTCTGCGGGGTCCGGGGGGGCTATCCCCCCAGCTGGGGGAAAGCAAGCTCCTAGCGGGGGTTCGGGGGTGAAGCCCCTGAAGCAAAAATTGCCTTGTAAAAGTATATTGTAATTTCATTGTAAATCTGGACTATTCATTATAAGGTCGCAGATCTAACGATAGAGATTATGTTAGGGTTTTTTTCCCTAGAAGGCAACCCTCTTTTATGAAGGAAATATATTGCGGCTATGTAGGTTGGAAAGTATTGTATTCTGAGAGAGGAGACTGTGAGAGAAAGAAGAGGAAGTTACAACAGGTTTTGCTGTAGGTTGTATCCCTTCATTTTGCTGGATAATAATAAAGAAAGGACCTAACAATTTCTCTAGTGGACGTAGCCCACACTGGGTGAACCACGTAAATCTGTGTCTCTCTTGTATTGTGTATCTTCTGTGTTTTGTTTCCGCATTTGTTTTATTTTATTGCTCCACGGTCCTGTTTTTCTAACAACTGGTATCAGAGCATAAGGTAACTCGCAGGAAAAGAGGGTTCCTGGTTCGAGTGGGAGCAATGTTGGAAGATGGAAAGTTTAGGGTCGAGAAATTTAACGGCCAAAACTACCAGTTATGGAAGTTGCATATGGAAGATTATTTATATCAGAATGATCTATTCCTACCATTGAGCGGAGTAGCAAAGAAGCCGGCGGCCATGAAGGACGAAGAATGGGAGATTATTGACAAAAAGGCTCTAGGAACGATACGGCTGAGCTTGGCAGCGTTGGTGGCTTTCAATATCTCGAAAGAAAAGACAATGAAGGGTTTGATGGATGCGTTGGCCAAATTGTATGAAAAACCCTCGGCGTCCAATAAGGTATTTATAATGAAGAGATTATTTAATATGAAGATGTTGGAAGGTGGGTCTGTTGCAGATCATTTAAATGAATTTAATACGGTTACTAATCAACTAAGTTCTGTAAAAGTGGACTTTGATGATGAGGTTAGGGCTCTTCT
>ML794044.1:55088-85847 GCA_009831015.1 Picea engelmannii
TTTACTTTTATATATATACCACCCTTCACTACCTTCCAAAAACTTTTTATTACATTTTTACTTTTATATATATTACTACCCTTCACTACCTTCCAAAAACTTTTTGTTACATTTTTACTTTTATATATATTACTACCCTTCACTACCTTCCAAAAGCTTTTTCTATTTTTCACTTTGATGATTCTTTTACTTTGTATAAAAAGTACTTCACTCTTCTTATAATTTAGGGGGACTCTTGAATTTTTAAAAACATCTCTTTTTAATATAATATCTTTGACTTTTTATACTTTCTTATAACTCTTCTTTTAGATATATATATTTTTAAATATATATGTAACTTTTTTTTCTTAATTATAACTTTTAATATTTTTTTATTTTTCTTTTATTAATAAGTTTTTTTGGTTAATTTTTTTTTTTTTTAACTTTATGATTATTTTTTTCAATCACCTTTTTAATAACTCTTGATCTCACTCAGCAATAATAAGCTCTCGATTTGAAAATATAATATATTTTCTTTAAATTTTTCTTAGAATTGAAACTTTAAATACTTTTTTTTTTTTTTTGTATCTCCAATTTACTTTTCTTTAATATAGATGATTTTTACTTTTCTCTTGTCACTTAAGAATTTAATAATCCAAACTAAAATACTCTCCTTTTTTTTCTAGATATACTTTACTTCTTCACCTTAATGTTTTTCTCTCTATATATATTTCTTAAAACTCACCTCTTATAACTTCTTAATAATTTTTATTTTTTTAAATCTAACTTTTCCCTTGGACCTTTTCGCAATAAAAAGAGTTGTACTTAAATGTTTTATTTCCCTACTTGAGTTATATAATAAAATAAGTAATTGATACTAGCCAATTGCTTAAAAAAAGTTTTGTGGACTTTTATTATGGTTTAGATTTTTCTCAAAAATTAATTTTCTTTTTTTATAATCTTTCAAGATTTGTGCCGTATCATCTTATTGATTCGACAGGGTATGACGTATCACCTCATGGATAGGATAAGATCAGATCACTTTATTAGTCCCTGCCGTAGGCAAATAGGGACTATAACGATTGATAAATCGTTGACCTGGTATTAGATTGTGCATTGACCACAAATATTCACATATTATCTATTGTTGGAACAAGGGAAGTGAAAACATCGATTTTTTTATAATAGAAAGTACCATGTTTGTCAAGATCTGATTGGACAATGGATTGGAGGTCTTATTGCTAGCTTCGCTATTCCCAATGTTATATTTGTTGGCATATCCAAAGTATTTGATCGTATATGGTATTTTTGAGTCATATGTTTTCTTATGCATTGGTCGAAGGTGGATTAATGCTAGCATTAGTTCGAATGTTTCGTTAAGCATTTTTTGCTAGCTTGAATACATTGTCTACCATATTAGTATGTCTGATTTTTGCTTTATTGTTGCATGCTTCGAGAGAAGAGGCTTGCCACGCTGCATTTTTTCTTAAATGTTTGTATAGGGCTAGGCCCTTAGATGGTCCTGACAGTCTTAAGTGTTTACCTATTAGGTCTGGCAGTCTTAAATGTTTATTGTACAAGTGCGTTGGAATACAGTTTTGTTCCATTTTTTTGATGGTAGTTAGACATCTTTCGTCGATTTTTATATAATAAAAAGTACCATGTTTGTCAAGATATGATTGGACAATGGATTGGAGGTCTTTTTTTCGGCTTCGCTATTCCCAATGTTATATATGTTGGCATATCCAAAGTATTTTATCGTATATGGTCTTTTAGAATCATATATTTTCTTATGCAATGGTCGAAGGTGGATTAATGCTAGCATTAGTTCGAATGTTTCCTTTAGAAATTTATGCTAGCTAAAATGCATTGTCTACCGTATTAGTATGTGTGATTTTTGTTTTATTGTTGCGTGCTTCGAGAGAATAGGCCTGCCACGCTGCATTTTTTCTTAAATGTTTGTACAAGGCTAGGCCCTTAGGCAGTCCTGACAGTCTTAAGTGTGTACCTGACATGTTAAATGTTTATCGTGCAAATGCATTGGGATACAGTTTCGTTCCATTTTTTTTATGCTCGACATCGCTGCTTCAGTGGTCGATGCTTGTTCGCTGCTTGGTTCCATGATTGTTGTTGTTTGATTCAACTTTGCAAAGTTGAGGTCCTGCAGTTGGACATATTCGACTTTGCAAGTTGTTGGACCTGTTATTGTGGTTTCCAGTTTTTGTGGCTGACCTCTTGTCATTCCTCGTTGACGGGTAAGTTTCCTTGTTGCTGTTTTTCAATGGTGGGGGCCCTGCCTCCAAATTCTGTTGCAGACCATATTTTTCTATGCTCTTAATTTCTGTTCCTGGAAACCATGTGTCTTCATATGTTGGCTGCGACGTTCATAGCTATTTGGAAAATTGCAATGTGAAGGGGTTCTCGAAAAGTAGTTTGAAGCGATTAGAAGAGGGAACCATCGACCGGGGTGTAGACGCAGGAAATTCTTTTATTCCGTGGGTCAGAAAACTGTGCCCACCTGTTGTGTTTCCGCCGAGTAAATTTATGGTGTTATTTATTTGCATTGTTTCTTCTATTTGGTACCCAGTTTCGAGCTTGTAGTTTTCCTATTTTTCTTTCCTTTTTTTTTTTGGGTGCTATTATTTTTTTCCCCCCTTTTCTCTGTTTTCAGACAAAGTGAAAGTATCTAACAAATAACTTCAAAATCAGAGTTGAAAAGATGGAAGAAGTAATAGATGTTGAGTCGTATGAAATAAATACATAGTCCATTATACATGGCAACATTGACGTGGCTTTGCATAACAATGACGTCTTTAGATTCGATGCATTCTCGTATACTGCAGGGGATTGCCTTTTCGATACATTCCAGGTTCTACTGCATTTCTAGTATTCGTCGACCGAGCTGCACAATGGATTGATAGATTATTTCTTGGCCTGTTTAAAAAATGGCGACGCAGAGGCATTGAACTCATATGAATACAAGATGGAATTTGATTTTCTTCAACAGTTGCACGGAATATATGATGTCGCTACGTATTTTTCAAAGATGCGGTTGTCTGCATCTCTAGCTTTGCTTGCACATGAGAGGGGACTTTGGGGAGACACATTTTGTATACGGTGGTTGTCTAACTGGCTCAATATATCAGTTGGAATATGGTCATTGGCAAGAAAAAGAAGATATCTACTATTCAACAAAGCTGCCTCTGACAATCCATATTGCATCTTGTTCCATGATGCCAATGTTGTCAGTGGTCATTATGAACCACTCCTGTACAGAAAAATGTCCATATGCAATGTTGAAGTACCTCATATTTACTTGTTCCTGTTTTGAAAAGACCTTGAATCACAGTGGGAACGGATTATGCATCGCATAGATTGCCATGGTTTACAGTTGGCAACAAATGTTGTGTCTAACTGTGGAGATAGTTTGTTTAATGCATTTTTTTGTTTGGTAGCAGCGAAGTTTGATGTGCAGTTGCTGCGTCTTTACACTGTGCAGTCCTTTTGCAATGCAATTGTAGCTGGCAACCAACAAGCTTTTAGGGACCAGAAATATTTCCATATTTTCTATTGTTGGAACCAGGGAACTGAAAACATCGATTTTTATATTAAAAAAAAGTACCATATTTGTCATGATCTGATTGGACAAGGGATTGGAGGTCTTATTGTCGGCTTCGTTATTCCCAATGTTATATATGTTGGCATATCCAAAGTATTTGATCGTATATGGTCTTTATGAATCATATATTTTGTTATGCATTCATCGAAGGTAAATTAATGCTAGCATTAATCTGAATGTCTGGTTTAGCATTTTATGCTAGGTAAATCTATGGCAATGTTTGATATGGCGGCATATCCAAAGTTTGGCCTTCCAATACATTCTTTGGTGTTTGAACTATTGTTACAAAAAAATATAATAATTTTTTGGGGATACGTCAGAGATCTGCCACATTGCATTTTTTTGTTACATGTTTAGAGAGCATTTTTTACAGACTTAAATGTTCGCCTAACAGGCTTGGCAGCGTTGAATGCTTACTTAACAGGCTTGTTAAAATACATTTTTTTCCGTTTTTTTAATTTATATGTTTCAGCGGCATTGTTGGTTTACTGGTTCATGCTTGTTTTTTTCATCTCCACTGATTTCTTATTTGCATTTTGTTGTTCTTGCTTGCTTGTTCGTGTTCTTGCAGTTTGCACGTTTGGGTTTATGCAATCGTGATTGGAACCGTGTCGGCCTCAAACTATATTTCATAGTTGGTGATGCTTTTTCCATGGATTATGTGTTGCTATGGTTTCATAGTTATGAGAGTAGGTTTTGCTGTGTGAGCGATATAGTTTTTCTCTTCCTTTCGTTTTGTTCTTGTAAACTACGTTTCTAGCTCAGTTTTGCGGGTTCAGAAAATTTAAAATCATTTGTCACTCCCCTCCATCCCCGCTACCTTCCACCCTTCCCAATAGACATTGATTATGATTTCAAAAGTCAAAACCAACCAGACATGTGCGAAAAAATAGGCTTTAATAACTGGAAAGGTCGAGGACATCTCCCATTAAAATGAATAGACACGTGAATATTATTGGATCTGGTAATTTCTTTTGCCTCAATTTTGAGTTTGCAATTTTATTTTTTTTTCTTTTTTTCCCTGTTTGCGGTCTTTTAGTTTTCTTAAAAGTTTCAACATAGTCCACGAATGTGTCGCCCACAAAGGCCTTCACATCGTGTCCCTCTTTAATATTGTGCATATCTTAGATGTGACATTTGAGAATCTCCTCGGATATGGGAATTTTAATACATGCTAATAGTCACTATTCAATGTACATATTCGGAAAGGTTTGCATTAATAAGCGAAAATATCGAGAACATCTGTCATTAAAATGAATTAACACAAAATCTAAGGAAGATCATCCAACGTTGCTTTTAAATACTTATTGCCATTTCATTAAAGAGTTGCACTTTAGGGTGCCTTCGTTCTAATGTTTCTGGTCATGGACATGTAAGACAACTTAGAGATGCGATTGAGGCCTAGATGAAAGAAGAGAGACTAGTTTTATGTGACGTGAGCTTTGAGTAAAAACAAAACTCTGTTATAGAAGAAAAAGTTAGAGAGGAGGAAAAAAAAAGAACAAGTATGTTCTGGTTGGTGTTCTCCCTGTGTTCGATGCTTTGGTTGGTTGAAAAGGTTGTCTGGAGATTTGTTTGTTGAACTTCTCTGTTTTCTTGCTGGGAGTTATAATGGATTTTCAGGTCACATGAAAAATAGTTCTTCGTTGAAGTATATAGCTTCTTTCAACAACACAGATTTGGCGAGTGTATCGAATTCTGCAGATCCCACAAGATTTTGTCTTCCTCGGGAGTGACACATTTACAATGGCTTGCAGAATGGCCCCTCGTGTTCTAAATGACGCGAAATATTACTCCACTTGCAAATGCACATAGAGATGGATAACAAAAACTATATGGGTGGATAAAACGACATATTATCGCTACAAAAGTTTCTCATGCGATTTGCAACATTTGATACACTTGCAAGACCTGTGGTGGTGATGCACTTGGAATATTTGTGCTTCCCGGAGAAGTTATGCACCTCAACAGATTTGCATTTTTTCAGCTGGGTTGGACGTTTCTTCCAATTATTAGTAATAAAGAAAAGAAGTTCAACATGCAAATCTCCAGGCAAGCTTTTCAACTAAACAGATGATCGAATACAGGGAGAATACCAGTCACAACATACTTGAATTTTTTTTCCCCTGCCATAGCTATGGTGACATAAAACGACTTCCTCCACTTTGAAATCGGCCTGAATCGCATTTCTAAGTTGTCTCGGATGTCAAGGGTCAGGAACATTGCAAGGAAAGCACCTTGAACCCCAAGTTTTCGATGACAGAGGAAAATTACTACTTGACAAAGAATGAAATGTTGAATAACCAGCGATTGCAAGCAGGCCATATCTAGAAGAGACAAGGTGTTCAAAAAACCGGGATAGATGTAGTTGGCAGCATCGATTAAGTACAAAACCCTAAATTGATGTTGAACTTGTTTTTTACGAATAAAGGGTTTGGACGTCAAGAGAACTGTGAACAAGCTTCATCAATGTACATATTTTTTATTAGTCGGCGGCATGCAAAATCACAATCGTTGTGCCAAATAGCCTTAGCTGTATTTTGTAACCCATCTTATTTGGATATAGAATAATTTCGCTTTACGTTTTAATAGTATTTTCCAATCTCTGGTATTTGTTTTAATTTTATTTTGTGCCTTCTTCCACTTTGTCGTTAAACATGGACAACAAACTTTTATTTATGTTGCCCACTACTTCAATTTAAATAAAGCCTGCTATGTTCGTTGCTTACATTTTACATTTAAGAATAATTTTTCATAAGCCATACTTATGTGGCGTTGTTCCTGTATTTAAAGAAATAAATTTGAGGAGCCGTCCTGTTTCTATTCTTCGGGTCCTGTAAATAGAATGAATTAATGAGTTACAAGAAAACAACTTCTTCTATTTGATAATATCCGTGCATATATACTAATATTAGTACTATTGGAATAAATACAAAAACTTCCTCTTCTGCAAAGCTTAAGCAATTATGTTTGTGCAGCCAAAGAGCTTCGGTGCTCTGCAATTTATGCTTTAATTACTGATAACTCACTAGGCGTTTGAAAAGCTTGGCATTAATAAAGGGATGACTGAAGTTGTCTTAATTACTTAAATCACACCAAATTTTCATTACATTTAATTTAATTTAGATATTGATGTTTATGGAGAGTTGGTGTTTGTTCATGTCATTGCAAGAAATACAAGATGAATAGATGATAAGGAGTTTATCTCGTTGAAACCACAATGCAAATTCATGTTTCTTTTTACGTTATGTACATCTTACAGTCAAAATTTTCGTGGTTTCAACGAAATTTGCGAACCGAAGAGCATCCTGCAAATTGGGAGATCATTTGCATTTGAAACATAAACAATCCATCAATATATGTTAGTATGAATACTATTGAGATAAATATGAAAAATTTCTCCATTAATACATATTAGTATGAATACTATTGAAATAGATATCAAACCTTTCTCTTGACCAATACTTAGGCTGTTATTTGGCCACCAGGGCCCGGGTTCACGATACCCACCAATATGTCCCCTGTTTCATCATATACATCTTGCAGCCAAAGAACTTCAGTGATCTGCAGTTTATGATTTTACTAGTGAGAACCCAACAAGGGTTCGAAAACATTGCCATTAATAAACGAAAAAAAAAAGGTTTTTCGACTGTCAGATACTTATCCCTTTTCCCCTTTCCCTTCTCTCGTTCATTATGGCTTTTTAGTTTTATACTTAGTCATCTTTGTATGATGGGAACTTGTAGGGTTCGCAGGATGGCATATCTTCATTTCCATTTGTATCTTCACATGACGAATCGACCGACCGCTGTTCCTTTGCACACCTAGGCAATTTTATGGCCGTGGTTGCAGGGTTGGCACATACAAACTGACCTTTTCTTCTTCCCGCTGGTTATCGCTTTCTGGATATATAATTAGTCTCCTTTCTATGGTATCCGGTTCTAGATTTGGCAGGCTGACATGTCTTCATCTCCATCCATATCCTCACAAGACAGATTCGGCCAATCGTTGTTCCTTTCCATTCTTAGGCAATTTTATGGCCGTCGCTGTGGGGTAGGCGCTTACGAACCCAACTGTTTATCGTTCCGTTATATACATATTGCACTCAAAACATCCATGATCTACAATTGCACCGTAGGTTCCTCGTATACATTGACTTCGTTCAACATATCTGTTGTTGCTTTCCATCCCCAACAACTTCGCGTCCTTCTGTGATATACATCTTCCACTCAAAATTTGCGTGATCTACAATTCCACTGTGGACTCCTCCGTCCTTTTTCCCTTTTTTTCTTCCCGTGTATTATGGGACTATAAAGTATGAACATGACATTTTATTGAGCATGTACGGATTGCACATTCCATACCTAGCCACATTTTGGATCGTGGGTTCTCGGGTGGGCGGGCTCAGAATTGGGCCTCCATTGTTCTGTGCCCTGCAAATAGCACCTAGAATTCCATGATATACAAATTGATGAGAAGACCCGTGAACTGCCTGACTGATCATTGCATTTCTATTGTTCTGTGTCCTCCAAACAACGCTCCCAGTTCTGTGATATACAAATTGACACACGGAGTCCAGGCGCGGGGTGGAGATTACCATTGTTTATGGATGGCAATCCCTGTCAAGTATCTAATAGTATATAATTTTTTTTTGTCAATACTAAATTAGCTCTTAGTGGTGACAACTAGAAAGAGAGGTACAAAATAAATGGCATCACACCCTCCGCAATATACAAATTCACTACCGGATTCCCACATCATCCGCTCTTCCTTGTTAAATATTATGCATCCAAATGTTTGGAGCGATACAATTGGAACCTTGGGGCCTGGTGTCTTCTACAGAGACTTTGTCAGCGTGTTTTGCATCCTCCTGTTGTCAGGTTCACGAAATGTCCAACTCTTGGATACTGTTTCGGGTTGGCAAGAAGCTTCGTTCTACCACGGTTCACAAATGTTTCAAAGTATTTGTTGTTGCCTTCCATCTTCACTAACTTCCTCTCATTGCTAATATAGATTGTTTGTGCTCTTACTAGTGACAACTGAACACAATGGTACGAAACAATTGGCATTCGGCCCTTCGCAATATAGAAATTGACTACCGGTTTCACATCTTCTACTCAAAATTTCCGTGATCTGCAATTCCACTGCGAACTCCTTAGTCCTTTTTCCCTTTTCTTCTTCCCATGTATTATGTCTCTCTGGTTATATACTTAGTCGCCTTTCTATCATCACGGGTTCCAGTGTTGGCGGCCTGACATATCTTTATGTCCATCTATATAATCACACCATGAAGCCGACCGACCGCTGTTGCTTTCCATACCTAGCCAATTTTACGGTTGCAGTTGCCGGGTTGGCGGTTTCGAACTCTGCTTCTTGTTCCAAGAAAAGCCTTTGTTTTAAAGCAAACTAATATGGGAATGGTATTTTTTTTGTGTTTTTCTCCACGAACCCATGTAACAGACGTTATTACTATTCTATTGTATGTTTTTAAATGTTAATGTAATTTCCAGAGATATGTCCACAACTCCACTTGTCAATTTGTATATCTATAGTCCGCAACTCCGCTTGTCAATTTGTATATCACGGAACTGTGGGTGCTATTTGTAGGGCATGAAACATCAGACGCCTAATTTTCAGCCCGCCAGCCCAAGAACCCGCGATCCAAAATACAAATTGACTATCGGGTTCACATCTTCTACTCAAAATTTCCGTGATCTACAATTCCACTGTGGACTCCTTAGTCCTTTTTCCCTTTTCTTCTTCCCGTGTATTATGCCTCTCTGGTTATATACTTAAGTCGCCTTTCTATCATCGTGGGGTCCATCGTTCGCAGGATGTCATACATTTATCTCCATCTATATAATGACACGACGAATCTGACCGATCGCTGTTGGTTTCCATACCCAATTTTATGGCCGCGGTTGCTGGGTTGGCGGTTTTGAACTCTGCTTCTAGTTCCGTGATGTACATCTTGCACTCAAAACTTCTGTGATCTACAATTCTACCATGGACTCGAATTCACAAGCTTCACTCTACCACGATTCACAAATGTTTCTAGTATCTGTCGCTGTCTTCCATCCCAACTAACTTCTTGTCCTTCCTAATATACATTGGTTGTGCTCTTACTAGTGACTCTTTCTAGTGGCAACTGCACACACTGATACGAAACAGTTCGCATCCAACCCTCCGCAATATATAAATTTACTACCAGGTTCTGACATCGTCCCCTCTTCCGTGTTACAGATTATGCATTCAAATGTTCCAACCGATACAATTTGGCCGTCGAGGCCTCATGTCTTCTGGAGAGACCTTCTGACCCATTTTTGGATTCTCTTGTTCACGGGTTCATGAAATATCCATTTCTTAGTCACTGTTTCGGGTTGGCGCATTCAAACTCCGCTGCTTCTTGTTCCGTGATATACATATTGCACTCAAAATCTCCGTGATTTACAATTCCACCGCAGACTCCTTGGTCCTTTTTCCCTTTTCTTCTTTCTTGTATTATCGCTTTCTGGTTATATACTTAGCCTCCTTTCTATGGTTGCGGGTTCCAGCGTTAGCGGGTTGACATATATTTATCTCCATCTATGGCCATACTCAACCAATTTTATGGCCACAGTTGCCGGCTTGGTGGTTTCGAACACTGCTTCTTATTGCGTCGTGTACATCTTGAACTCAAAAAGCATGGGTCACATGTGATGTTGGGGGTATATCTATACTTCTATTCAATGTATGAACTTCGTTTATCTTGGATTCCATATGAAATTAAAATAAGATAATGCTCCACGTTTTGTGGGTATCACAATCTAGGTAAAAAATAATTTAACGCTACACGCATCTTATATCTTATGCCTAATTAACTTTTGATACGTATAAATCTAATAAGATCAATTTCTTGCCGTCGCCTGCAATACTAAGATTATTCGAGAGATCACCCATCCAATCGGAAGGTCAATTCTAAATATTAAATATTAAATAGTTTTATAGCGTGAATAAATAGCCATTTTATACATGATTTTGATTTTAAAACATTTAAATGAGCACCACTTGGTTTTAATCCAAAGCCTTACAGCGCCACGTGTAAAGATTTTTCTTAGACAAAACTAACTTTATTTATCCACTTCTGTGTTGATAGGATATTGTAATATAAATTGATTAAACCAATTTCAACATTACAATCATTTAAAATTGAAATTAATATTTTAATATTATTTAAAAAAATCAACCATGATTATCACACCAACCCCACTTGTAAGTGGAAATTATCATCTCCACCAACCTTGCACCAAAAAAAGCCGTTAGAATGTAAATCCAAAATTTCATATAATTTATATTTTCTTTATATTTTTTAATGTAAAAACAAATTTCACTTCATATGTTAAATTTCGAAAAATTATATATAATTATAATGGTCACATTAACATAAACATAGATACTAAGCAACATGTGAATTGTAAACTTCTTATCATTTTTAATAGAGAAGGGTTTAAAGTGATGAATTTTATTAGTTATTTTATTATTATATTTTATATTTTTTTCTTTCAAAATTTAAAATTATATATAATTATAATGGTCACATTAACATATATATTAAGCAACATTTAAATTGTAAACTTCTTATCATTTTTAATATAGAAGAGTTTAAAGTGATGAATTTTATTTAAATTGTAAACTTCTTATCATTTTTAATATAGAAGAGTTTAAAGCGATGAATTTTATTAGTTATTTTACTATCATATTATATATATATTTTTTCAAAATTTAAAACATAAAAATAAGATGAATTTTATTATTATATTTTATATTTCTTTTTATTGTATATTTTGTTTTTAAGGTTTTTAATTTTTTTCTACTTTAATTTATTAGTATTAAGTTTTTTTGTTTTTTTTTCCACTGAAAATTCCAATTATCTTGATAATAATATAATCTTTTTACAATATCAAAACATCATTGATATAGACGTCTCTTTTATGGGCATGCCTAATATATAGAAGGCATAGTAGAGATAAGGTCCAAAAACCTGTCAAGTACCATCATCTTCAGCAAAACGACCGAAAAACTAAGATCATGGTTATGTTCCTCTATCTAAGAGGATAACGAGAAAAACAAAATCTAGCCCCAAAAAAGTACAAGGGAAAAGAAAGTCTATGAGATAATCAAAACATATTTATAACAAGTGTAGGGCCCTCATGGCCACCATCCCATTGACTAAGGGAAATTTTCCCTCGGCTATTGTAAAGAGGCTTTTTGGAAAGGCAGTCAACTTCTTTGTTGTCTTCCCTATATAAATGCACAAAAGAGATAGACCTGAAAAGAGGGATGAGTTCAACAATTCTATCCTTCCATCCATCTAGATTTGCCACCTTTAGCGCTCCTTTATGGTTAAGCCAATCGATGACGATCTTGGAATCCCCCAAAACATGTAAATCGTAAACTAAGAGTCTAGTGGAAAGAGTTAAAGTAGCCCAAGCTCCCATGAGCTCTGCTCTGGAATTTGTTCCTTTCCCACAGTTTAAGGTCCATCTATACTCTTTATGGTCATCAAAATTTATGACACCACTAAGAACACCATTTTGTTGTGCATCCCCATCAAACCAAGCAAGAGTTTTATCTATAGGAAGAGTTGAAGTAATAAACCTAGGAATACGAACTTTAAGAATTTTCCCCATTTTGCCCAAAGCTCCTTGGGAAAGAAAAACAATTCTCTACAAAGAGGGAGGCCTTTCCTCAAAGATGGACTTATTTCTGTCTAACCAAATGTTCCAACATATATAGGCAGGAAGAGCTTGTAAACTATAATTCTGTGTTGCCCAATTTTGGAAAAATTCATTCACCAATATGACGTTCCAACCATGAGAGAGATTTAGAGCCTTTTTCACTTCCTCCCAAACTAATATTAGCATTAAGTTATATTATACATGTTGGTTACATTGAATTATAGAGTGGATCTCAATTTTCTTGATATAATTATGAAATACTATTGTCAAAAAGCTTCATAATGGTGCCCTATTAAAATCAAAACATCCTTTGTTGCACCTTAGAGAAATACTCAAACTTCCTTCCCCTACTAACTTTAAGGAATGATGTAAAACAATCAAAGATTTAGAGGCATACCATATCATATGCATCAATGTAGTGCTCTTATTTGAGCTTCTACATCATCTCATTAGTGACTAACATAACTAGCAAAACACATAAGATAAAAATTTGAAATAGTGTTTGATAACATACTCGAAGGATAGCACCAAGGGACATTAATACCAATGTGTCTAACCATCCATCACAGGTATTGGCTCATGATATTCTCACTTTCCCTCTTGAATTTTCATGACACCAACGCCATGTTATATAACACATTCAAGACTTCGTCACTCTACATTTCCCATCACCCATGCTCGCATTCTAAACCCTCCACCATGACAACTCAATGAACACCCTTAATTGTTAGTTCGTGGACCTTATTGGCATAATATCCAACAATGCCATATTCTATATGGAGTTATATGTTCCCAAACCTTGTCCACCAACCCTCCATGTATATATACTAATATCAGTACTATTGGAATAAATACAAAAACTTCATCTTCTGCAAAGCTTAAGCAATTATGTTTGTGCAGCCAAAGAGCTTCGGTGCTCTGCAATTTATGCTTTAACTACTGATAACTCACTAGGCATGCGAAAAGATTGGCATTAATAAAGGGACGACTGAAGCTGTCTTAATTAATTAAATCACACCAAATTTTCATTACATTTAATTTAATTTAGATATTGATGTTTATGGAGAGTCGACGTTTTCTCATGTCATTGCAAGAAATTCAAGATGAATAGATGATAAGGAGTTTATCTCGTTGAAACCACAATGCAAATTCATGTTTCTTGTTGCGTTATGTACATCTTACAGTCAAAATTTTCGTGGTTTCAATGAAATTTGCGAACTGAAGAGCATCCTGCAAATTGGGAGATCATTTGCATTTGAAACAGAAACAATCCATTAATGTATGTTAATATGAATACAATTGAGATAAATATGAAAAATTTCTCCATTAATACATATTAGTATGAATACTATTGAAATAGATATCAAACCTTTCTCTTGACCAATACTTAGGCTTTTATCTGGCCACCAGGCCCCGGGTTCACGATACCCAGCAATATATCCCCTGTTTCGTCATATACATCTTGCAGCCAAAGAACTTCAGTGATCTGTAGTTTATGATTTTACTAGTGAGAACCCAAAAAGGGTTTGAAAACATTGCCATTAATAAACGAAAAAAAAAGTTTTTCGACTGTCAGATACTTATCCCTTTTCCTTCTCCTGTTCATTACGACTTTCTGGTTTTTATACTTAGTTGTCTTTGTATGATGGGAACTTGTAGGGTTTGCGGGCTGGCATATCTTCATTTACATTTGTATCTTCACATGACGAATCGACTGACCACTGTTCATTTGCACACCTAGGCAATTTTATGGCCGTGGTTGCCGGGTTGGCACATACGAACTGACCTTTTCTTCTTGTCGCTAGTTATTGCTTTCTGGATATATACTTAGTATCATTTCTATGGTATTCGGTTCCAGAGTTGGCAGGCTGACATGTCTTCACCTCCATCCATATCCTCACAAGACAGATCCAACCGACCGCTGTTCCTTTCCATTCTTAGGCAATTTTATGGCCGCCGCTGCAGGGTAGGCGCTTACGAACCCAACTGTTTATCGTTCCATTATATACATCTTGTACTCAAAACATCCGTGATCTACAATTGCACCGTAGGTTCCTCGTATACATTGACTCTGTTCAACGTATCTGTTGTTGCTTTCCATCCCTAGCAACTTCGCGTCCTTTCGTGATATACATCTTCCACTCAAAATTTGTGTGATCTACAATTCCACTGTGGACTCCTCCGTCCCTTTTCCCTTTTTTTCTTCCCGTGTATTATGGGACTATAAAGTATGGACATGATATTTTATTGAGCATGTACGGATTGCACATTCCATACCTAGCCACATTTTGGATCGCGGGTTCTCGGGCGGGCAGGCTCAAAATTGGGCCTCCATTGTTCCGTGCCATGCAAATGGCACCCAAAATTCCATGATATACAAATTGACGAGAAGACCTGTGGACTGCCTGACTGAACATTGCATTTCTATTGTTCTGTGTCCTCCAAACAACACTCCCAGTTCCGTGATATACAAATTGACACACAGAGTCCAGGGTTGGCTGGGTAGAGATTGCCATTGTTTATGGATGGAAATCCTTGTCAAATATCTAACAATATCTATTTTATTTTTTGTCAATACTAAATTATATCTTAGTGGTGACAACTGGAAAGAGAGGTACAAAATAGTTGGCATCACACCATCTGCAATATACAAATTCACTACCGGATTCCCACATCGTCCGCTCTTCCTTGTTACAGATTATGCATTCAAATGTTCGGAGCAATACAATTGGAACCTCGGGGCTTGGCGTCTTCTGTAGAGACTTTGTCAGCCTGTTTTGCATCCTCCTGTTTCTGGGTTCACGAAATGTCCAACTCTTCGATACTGTTTCGGGTTGGCATGAAGCTTCATTCTACCACAGTTCACAAATGTTTCAAAGTATATGTTGTTGCCTTCCATCTTCACTAACTTCCTCTCATTGCTAATATAGATTGCTTGTGCTCTTACTAGTGATAACTGAACACAATGGTACGAAACAATTGGCATTCGTCCCTTCGCAATATAGAAATTGACTACCGGTTTCACATCTTCTACTCAAAATTTCCGTGATCTGCAATTCCACCGCGGACTCCTTACTCCTTTTTCCCTTTTCTTCTTCCCGTGTATTATGGCTCTCTGGTTATATAGTTAGCCTCCTTTCTATCATCACGAGTTCCAGCATTGGCGGCCTGACATATCTTTATGTCCATCTATATAATCACACCACGAAGCCGATCGACCACTGTTTCTTTCCATACCTAGCCAATTTTACGACCGCATTTGCTGGGTTGGCGGTTTCGATCTCTGCTTCTTGTTCCAAGAAAAGCCTTTGTTTTAAAGAAAACTAATTCGGGAATGGTATTTTTTTTGTGTTTTTATCCACAAACCCATGTAACAAACGTTATTACTATTCTATTGTATGCTTTTAAATGTTCATGTAATTTCCAGAGATATGTCCGCAACTCCACTTGTCAATTTGTATATCTATAGTCCGCAACTCCGCTTGTCAATTTGTATATCACGGAACTGTGGGTGCTATTTGTAGGGCACGAAATTTTCAGCCCGCCAGCCCGAGAACCCACGATCCAAAATGCAAATTGACTACTGGGTTCACATCTTCTACTCAAAATTTTCGTGATCTACTCATGTATTATGCCTCTCTGGTTATATACTTAAGTCGCCTTTCTATCATCACGGGGTCCAGCATTCGCGGGCTGACATAACTTTATCTCCATCTATATAATGACACAATGAATCCGATTGACCACTGTTGGTTTCCATACCCAATTTTACGGCCACAGTTGCTGGGTTGGCAGTTTTGAACTTTGCTTCTAGTTCTGTGATGTACATCTTGCACTCAAAACTTCCGTGATCTACAATTCTACCGTGGACTTGAATTCACAAGCTTCACTCTACCACGGTTCACAAATGTTTTTAGTATCTGTTGTTGTCTTCCATCCCAACTAACTTCTTGTCCTTCCTAATATACATTGGTTGTGCTCTTACTAGTGACTCTTTCTAGTGGCAACTGCACACACTGATACGAAACAGTTTGCATCCAACCCTCCGCAATATAGAAATTTACTAACAGGTTCCGACATCGTCCCCTCTTCCGTGTTACAGATTATGCATTCAAATGTTCCAACCGATACAATTTGGCCGTCGGGGCCTCGTGTCTTCTAGAGAGACCTTCTGACCCATTTTTGGATTCTCTTGTTCACGGGTTCACGAAATATCCATTTCTCAGTCACTGTTTCGGGTTGGTGCATTCGAACTCCGCTGCTTCTTGTTCCATGATATACATATTGCACTCAAAATTTTCGTGATTTACAATTCCACCGCAGATTTCTTGGTCCTTTTTCCCTTTTCTTCTTTCTTGTATTATCGCTTTCTGGTTATATACTTAGCCGCCTTTCTATGGTTGCGGGTTCTAGCGTTGGCGGGTTGACATATATTTATCTCCATATATGGCCATACTCAACCAATTTTATGGCCACAGTTGTCGGCTTGGTGGTTTCAAGCTCTGCTTCTTATTGCGTCGTGTACATCTTGCACTCAAAACTTTTGTGATCTACAATTCTAGCACCGACTCGTCAAACTCACAAGATTCACTCTGCCACGGCTCACAAATGTTTCAAAGTATCTCTCATTGCCTTCCATCCACACTAACTTCATGTCCTTCCTGATATACATTAGTTATTCTCTTACTAGTCATATACAAATTTCCCTCTGGACTGTCCTGCCATACCCTCTTCGTTGTTTAGACATATTTCACTCAAAAGGTTTTTCCCGTGAACCTATTTCGAAGCTATTTTTCCCGTGCCCGCGACCTCTGTACTTTCTTACTACGCAATTAGAAACCTTTCATGCTAACAACTGACCATGCAGTAACCGTCAACATTGTCATTAATGCGCGAAACGCTTGAGGAGATCTCCCATTATTACGCATTAAACCAAGATGTGCAGAGAGTTATTTTTTCCCTTCCGATTGTTCATCTTGAACACGCGTCGTCGTGTTGGCCCACTCAAGAAATCTACAATGCTTAATCGCTCATTGCAATATCCACCATGTTCGCATTTCTATGTATGCGATTACTAGTGTTTAATGTTAAGAACACATCATGCAACAGCCGTCGAAATTTTCATTAATGAACGAAAGTATCGAGGACATCTCCCATTCACACGCTTTGGACGGAGATTTGCGCAGGATTATATTATCCCTTCCAACTTTTCATTTCATCCATCGTCTAGAGAAAACAAACGTTCTTCTAGACTTATGGCAGCAGGTTGATAGCATTTTTGTGGAGATACAGTAGATATCTTCGGACATTAGAACCAGAACTTCCAGTGGTCCAGGGCATACTTTTACTGTTCATCCCATTCCGCCTAGAACGAATTTATGTGGACATCTGGGATTGCTTGTGAAGGCTGCATCCCTGAGGATTTTGACTATAAGGAGGTGGTCTCTTGGTGCGCCGAAAGATATATTCTAGGCTAAAGAATTATTCCACTGCGCGACCATTCTCCTGTTTCTTTGTCACCTCAGGCCTTTCGCGAGATGTTAAAATTGTTGGAGCCAACATTGACGTTCAGAGGACAAGACTGCAAGAAGTTTCTAGAAAAACATGATAACGAGTTGGACATCTTAGCCGACTTCCTCGAATACTCGACAACAGTTCCTAAAGATATCACAAGGTTGCAGGTAAGTTCCTTTAGAAATCCATTCCGGGAAATTGCTTGGTTGTTTACAAGAATAACGGGACAGACATCAATGACAAGCATTTCCCATATAATTATTTGTATTTTGTATTTCACAGTCAAGGAACAATACATTTTCGATTGGGGGAAGCTAATCTCCATTGATTTTTGTTCCCAGTTGTCACGATTCAAAGAATCAAATAAATTTTATATGTCATCCTACTTGATTTTCGCAATAGTGCATTGCTGCCCATTTCCAAAACTTTCTCTTTTCAATAAAATAAACTGTGGATTCGACCCAGTAACATTCTGGTACGAGGCCCTGTGGAGGCACACAACCTCCCATTTTTTTAATGAATTTTTTAATGGCTTTGTCTCAGTTTTCAAAGATTTATTTTTAGGCAAGGATGCTCTGCGGATGTCTAGACAGGCAACCAAGTTTTTGAACAGGAAGGGCACACTTGAAGAAAAGGAAAATCATAGTGTCCTCATGGTCTTTGGCTCTAAGGAAAATCCTTCTTTCATTCCATGCCACATCATGGACAAGATGTTTGTTGCAGAAATAGCAAGGCAATACAATGACTGGTTGCATTTTTTCCATGACAAGAAAAAAAATAGTTCATTCCTCTGCCCTGGAAAGTCGGAGACTTCATGTGCAGAAACATGGACAAGATTGATGAGTTTGCCACCCATTTCAAGAAATTGAACCTAATGTATGTTGAAAGGATAAAAGAGTTCGAACCTAATGGGATATTTCGAGAACATTTACTGGCAGTTGGCTTTAACAACTCTTTTATCCATAGACACCTGACCCAAGATAGGGATAGTGTGGAAAACAATCCTGCTTCTGCCAATTGCGACGCAGAGACATTGCAAAGCGCGACTAAATTGTACAGACAACATGGAAAAGTATACAGCGAGAAAAGTACCCAGTCCCCCGCCATCACTCCCAAGAGAACGCCATCACAGAGCATCGCTTCAACGACCCACCCGAGTAAGAAAGAAACCCAGAAATCTTCGAATGGAGGAGGAGATAAGAATCCTCGCATAAAAATTGATAGTTCTCACAAACTTCCAGTGACGAAGAAGAGAAAAAACAATGCAGGCCAGGCGGAGGAACCTGAAATTGAAAGTGAAAAGATGCAACTTGAAATTGAAACTGAGCACATGCACAAAATTGGGTCCTCCGCGGTGGAAATATTTGAGACCGAAATTTTTGACGAAGATGAATCCTTCATATTCCAGAGCATTGTTTTTGACAGCCAATCTAAAAGTATGATCATTGAAAAGAGAGATGTAACAAACAGGAAAGGAAAATCTCGCATAGAGATTAAATTTAGGAAAATGCGACCATCCCAAATCTCCTCATTTCACCAAGTAACCGGTGAAATTCTTCATGATTACATTGGAGGAATTGAGACAAAAAATGCCAATCTGAAAGACTGCCTCAACGAATTTGAGCAGGCTTTCATTGCAACTCCAGAATTTGCCAGTCCTTTGGAAAAACTTGTGCCTACTACCACTGCAGCTAAGATGAAAGTATCCTCTACCCTCCTTGCATGCTCTAGAGCCCTTGTAGAGAATAACATCAACAAAAGAATGCAGCTAGTTACTGAAGCCTGGGAAACATCACAAAATTTAGTTTCCTTCGGAAAGAAGGAAAATGGTTTCCTAGAACATTTGGAGGCAAATTTAAAAAAGGACCATCATTTCTATGAATAGGTACTGACCCATTTTTCCAACTATGCCGTCAACACATCGAAACTGAAAAGAATACAAGATAAACTCCCCTCGCCAAAGCGGGCCAAAAAAGTAAAAGCATGCTGGCAAAAGAAAATTAACAACCTGGAGCTCATTGTCAAATCATGTAAACAACTCATATCAGAAAAGGAAAATTTATTCACAAGCCTGATCCAAATGGACTTAGCCAGAAGTACCAACGAGGTTCAAGACCCAAACTTAATTCTCAAATCCTTGTTAATCACCAAAGAAGCCTTCCAGGAACAAGTTGATATTTTAAAGGGGTTGTCTTTCGAAAAGTTTTACAGCATAGATAAACATCATCTAGATGACCACGAGCACTGGGTACTAGAGTATGCGACACACAATGAAGAAATTGAAAAAAGTCTGCATCGTATTTCAATGGATCTAAGGAAATTAGAAAACGACCTTTACGACATAGAAATCCGGGATGAAATCAACATGCCCCCCATGAAAAGATACATCAAAGAATGGTTGCAACAGAGAGTGGATAGCCTCATCCAGGAAGGGCAACAACCGGTGGACATGACTCCACTGACCATCGACAACAGCAACAAAAACGCATCGGGTTCATAGTAAGTCTATACTGGAATCTTGTTTTCTTTATCAATTCAGTTTAAGTCTATAATGTCATCTTGTTTTCTTTATCAATCCACTTATGACCTATTTAAATAGAAAAATGTAACCAAAGACTCATAACTTCCAATTCGTTCTTTTTAGGTCTTCCTCTCTACCGTCGCACACTTCTCATTTCAACATTCCTAATTCTTGTACTTATTTCTTTTTATGGTTCGCGGGAGCCCCAATCCCAGTCTATATGACAAACACATTTAAATTTCTAGAAAGATGTAACACACATTATTATTTTTTGATAAATTCCAAAGAAAACCGATTCGGGAATGTATTTATTGTATACTAAATTTTGGCTGTCTAGGAACCTTTCTCATTTCTTCCAAAGAAAACTAATTCGGGTCTGCTACATTTCTTGTGTCCTAATGTATGCTAATTTGTTTTTGTCTTGCACGACGTTGTTACTATTGTATTGTATGCTAACTTTTTGGGTGTCCAGGAACCTATACTTTGATAAATTTCGATTTTTCTTTGGTCCAGAAGCCTTTGCTTTCAAACAAACTAATTCGGAAATGCTAATTTTTTTGTCTTTTTCTCCACGAACCTATGTAACAGATGTTATTATATGTAACATACATTATTTATTTTTAATAAATTTCTATAGTCTGCAAGTTTGCTTCTCAATTTGTATATCGTGGAACTCTCGGTCCTATTTGTAGGCCACGAAACAAGAGAGGCCCAATTTTGAGCCCGCCAGCCCGAGAATTTTTTGATAAATTCCAAAGAAAACTGATTCGGGAATGCATTTATTGTATACTAAATTTTGGTTGTCCAGGAACCTTTCTCATTTCTTCCAAAGAAAACTAATTCGGGTTTGCTACATTTCTTGTATCCTAATGTATGCTATTTTTTTTTGTCTTGCACGACGTTGTTACTATTGTATTGTATGCTAAATTTTTGGGTGTCTAGGAACCTATACTTTGATAAATTTTGATTTTTCTTCTGTCCAAAAGCCTTTGCTTTCAAACAAACTAATTCGGAAATGTTATTTTTTTTGTCTTTTTCTCCACGAACCTATGTAACAAATGTTATTATATGTAACACGCATTATTTATTTTTGATAAATTTCTATAGTCCGCAATTCTTCTTCTCAATTTGTATATCACAAAACTCTTGGTCCTATTGTAGGCCATGAAACAAGAGAGGCCCAATTTTGAGCCCGCCAGCCCGAGAACCCGTGATCCAAAAAGTGGCTAAGTATGGAGGTCTGCTACATTTTTTGTGTCCTATTCTATGCTTAATTTTTTGTCTGTCGGCTTATCAATTTGTATATCGCAGAACTCTCAGTGCTATTTGCAGGTCACATAACAACATAGACCCAATTTTGAGCCCACCAGCCCGAGAACCCGCAATCCAAACACTGGCTAAGTATGGAGGTTTGCTACATTTTTTTGTGTCCTATTCTATGCTAAATGTTTTATCTTGCACAACGTTGTTACTATTCTAGATCCTATACTTTGGGTGTCCAGGATCCTATACTTTGATAAATTTCGATTTTTATTCTGTCCAGAACCCTTTGTTTTAAAGAAAACTAGTTCAGGAATGCTAATTATTTTTGTGTTTTTTCTCCACGAACCTATGTAACAGACGTTATTACTACTCTATTGTATGCTTTTAAATGTTGATGTAATTTCCAAAGATATGTACCATACATTTA
This sequence comes from Picea engelmannii, assembly GCA_009831015.1. Classification (NCBI taxonomy): domain Eukaryota; kingdom Viridiplantae; phylum Streptophyta; class Pinopsida; order Pinales; family Pinaceae; genus Picea; species Picea engelmannii. The sequence continues at coordinate 77,129 of ML794044.1, forward strand.
TTTATTTATAAGTTTCTATAGTCCGCAAGTCCGCTTCTCAATTTGTATATCGTAGAACTCTCCGTGCTATTTGTAGGCCACGGAACAACAGAGGCCCATTTTTGAGCCCGCCAGGCCGAGAACCTACGATCCAAAAACTCGCTAAGTATGGAATGTGGACTCTGTGCATGCTCTATAAAATCTCATCCCCATACTTTATCAAAGTACATATTTCGTATGTATAAAACTAAATATCCACCTTATAAAATTTGATAAATTTCAATTTCTTTTGTGTCCAAGATCCCTTGTTTTAAAGATAACTAATTCGGGAATGCTAATTTCTTTGTGTATTTTTCCACGAACCTATGTAACAGAGGTTGCTATTATTTTTTTGTGTTTCTCTCCACAAGCGTATGTAACACGTATGTAAAGAAAACTAATTCAACAATGCTAAATTTTTTTGTTTCCAAGAAAAGCCTTTGTTTTAAAGAAAACCAATTCGGGAATGCTAATTTTTTTACGTTTTTCTCCACGAACCTATGTATCAGACGTTATTACTATTCTATCGTATGCTTTTAAATGTTCATGTAATTTCCAGAGATATGTAACATACATTATTATTTTCTGATAAATTTCTATAGTCCCTAACTCTGATTGTCTATTTGTATATCGCGGAACTGTGGGTGTTATTTGTAGGTCATGGAACATCAGACGCCCAATTTTTTTGTTCAAGAACCTCTTAAATGTTGATATTTTTGGATATATTCCAGGAAGAACTAATTCAGGAATACTGTGTTCTGCATGCAAACCAAATGTATTTCTACTTGCTAGCCATGTGTCTATACTTGCTGACATTTACTCCCATCCCAAACTAGCAGGGACTATGCTGCCATGCAACACTTGTTTGTGGTAGAAAGCTACAACGACTACAGGGTTATTTCCCACGTTTTATGGTCCAACGACCCCAATCTATCTATTATGATTTTTTTTTTCACTTCACCTTTTGACAAATATCGTGATTTATGATATTGTTGGCGACTTGGTATAGGTGACAACTCTGAGATATGAGTATTTCTCTAGAAAATTGATATCGCTGGACAGACTGATTACATAGTCAATAGTCAGGATTTGGTTCCAAACATCACACTCAACCGTTACAACTAAACATTGACCCTATTGTTACCCTTTTTATTTCTTCATACGACAGTCGTTTATCCACTTATATTGGCATCATTGTTGGATTAATATAACCCTTCTAGAATTTTTGTACGGTGGTGGCTATGTTTATTCAAGGGAAACAAACACAGATTATTACAGACTATAGTTCGAATTAAATTTTGGATTTTTTAACAGGTCGTGGTGTCTTATGCCAGGGACTTCTTTATTTTCCACTGTTTGGAGATTCCTCGATCGTGAATAGGCTTTCGATTGACAATGACAGTGGATAGATTTGTGTGAAATCCAAACAGAACTGGCGGTGCTTCCTCACCCGTTATTCCGTAGCTTTGATGGCCTATGATTCGACAGTGTTCCCGTCTGATGTGCCTATCACTGATTTATTTATTTTAGGTGGATTTTTTCTACAACTTTCTCCCTTGCAATGGTACCCACAATTTCACTTTTCAATGTCCGGTTCCCTTCAACTTGCAACATATTCGATTCTTTTCTTTTCTTTTATTTTTTATTTTTTAATTAACTTCTTGATTTCTAATTCTATGTCTTTTTTTTTTTTTTTTTTTTTTTTTTNTAATCTATATATATATTTTTCCTAATAACACAATTTTTAATGTATGTATATATATTTATATACCAAATGTGAGTCGTGATATTCACTATCTTTTTTTCCCCCTTCAATTTGTAGCGGAGGTTTTTCTTTCTTGAACATAATTTTTTGTTGTGGCCAAGGGCCAGATGGTGGTCAAAAACCAACAGGTATGTTGCCAAGGGCAACGATATGTGACTAAAAGTCTAGTGGGGAAGGCTAGTAGTGGTCAATGAACCAGAAAATCAGAGAAACTCTGGTTTGGCCAAAATCCGGTTCAGACAAGGTCTAACAAAGAGACTAGCCAAAGGCTAGGATCAACAAAACAAGATCTGATACCAAATGAGACGAACAAAGTTCGCTCACACAAGAATTATCCAAAATACTTGGAATATAATAAATTAATCCATGTAGGACTGTAAATAATATATGAATAGATAAGATGATTATACAATTGAGAATGAGGGCTCATTTATATATCCATGCAGGGGTGCCCTTAACCAATAGTCATGTCCTTTGAGACATGTCCTTTCATTATTAATAGTTATTATTATTAATTAATTATTATGTTATGAATATCTATTTTATATGTATATTTATGTTCATAACATTGAAGATGAAAATCACTTTCTCTTAGATTGTCCAGCCTATACCCATATCAGATCTCATTTTCAAAATATTTGTCACACTACCAACCTTTCTAACCTCTTAACTCAACAAAAGTATGGTGATCTTGGAAGGCTTCTCTTAATTATTTTCGAGCACAGAAACAAAATTCTAAAGAATCACAAGTAATCACTTACCCTCTTAAGGTCCGATAGACCAATTCGATCTTAGTGGATGTTAATCATCATCATCATCATCATCATCATCATCAATATGGCATTACCATATAGATAATGAGACACATGGTTTCATTCTATATCTATATTAAAAAAATTGCATTCAACAATAAAGATACAAATAACTTACATAACAACGTTGCGAATGTTCCTCTTCGACATACATAAATTTTTAGTTCATCCCAAAAGATATTATAAACATGAAGTTAGGCTTCAATTTTGTGTCCAAATTCAAGGAATGAAACTATTATTCAATATAAGAGCATACAAAACTACAACTAGGGTTGTTTGTTTGATATACAACAACATACTAGGAAAAATGCCGATAAATCTATTATAGGAATTTTTTCAAGCAATGCTCAATCCCAACGCCCATGACATACTCACAAGAAACACACAAAACTCAACACAATAAACCAACAGACCTAGGGTAGTTTCATAGCCACTATCAAGTGCTAAAATGAAATGAAATTTAGAGAACCTACAAATTAAAGAAGGTAAGACAATTACTTATGCAAAAGAAATCATTTTTCGTCAGAATGCAAGCTTGAAAAAATATGCGATAGTTGGATAGTAGAGCCATTCTTATCATAAAATCACATACATTATTTAAGGCAACATAGATCACCTAGAGCAATTTTTACATCCTTGTAATAGGTTTAAGGTAGAAATTTTCTTCTATAGGATTTTCCTATGGCTCTAAATAGACAATCGTGAGCTACTGACATTTTGTCTAAATGTCATTTGCAAACACTTATGACTATGAGCATTGTCAACTACAAGAATAAGGAAATCCACCCATGGGTTGCAAAATTTACAAAGGTGAATAAAAACATTTTTCCAAGAAAAGTTCTTCTGAGTAAGAGTGAATCCATGAATCTCAATCTCAATTTTTAGTAATGGACCATGTGAAAATACTGAAAACAAGACCTTGACCAAGGTAATTTGATTTAGTTTTTAAAACCTCAATAGAATGCTTAACAAATCTCCCAATTAAGTTTTTTTTCGTGCCCTTTTAAAACCTTGATACATGTATTAGGTGGAGTAAACAAACCCTCGATCAAGGTATAACCTAAATCAAGGGTTTAGACCTAGAAATCTTGATCCATCCTAGAAAGCTTGATCCATCCTTTGAGCACCTACCACCCCAACCTATATAGCATAACCTTTGAGCCAAGAGGGAGGAATTTTTTTTTAATAAATTATTAAAATTTTATTTAATTTGAATTTTATTTAATTAGAATTTCAATCCAATAATAGTTATGATGCCATTTTTTTTTGTTTAAATTGTATCAATAGACAACTTTTATGTTACTAGTTCTATTTCCAACTATGTATTAGCATGCATAAATGTTGCTTGATTTTTTCAATCCTTTGGTAACACATAGAGGATTGAAAACAATCTGATGATACATGGTTCAAAATAAAACCAACAACATAAATGTTGTCATATTTTTTCAACTTATTTAATTTCAAATAATCAATCGATAGCATAAACATTGCTTATTTTTTCCAAACATGTCGTTGTAAGTAGAAATGCTACCGATTTTTTTTTTCGATCCTATGATAATGCATAGAGGATTGAAATTTATTAACTCCTATAAATCATTGAAAACTAGCACCTATACAATAATAAACATACATGTTATGAAGCGAAGGCATAATGAAAACTTGAAAACAAACCACCTTACCAATGACCATTTGTTAAATGTGAGGCAGACCCAACAATTAACTTATTTATCACCACTATTCACATGAAATGCCACTTGCCTAGGAAAATAAATAACAACTATAATATATTGCAGCCATTGAAATAATAGTAATTGAGACATTGACTAAGATACAATAACTGAGACATTGAACAAGAGAGTAATGGATGGGACCCTACTCCACTTGTTTATCCAGGGAATCTACCTTCTTGCAGTGGAAGTTTTCTTGGCAACACCAAGTTTGTAGTGTGTTGAAGGATGGTGTTTCATTTTATTCATGCCAGACATGCTAAGGAATGTGGGAAACCCGAAAAATCATTTGGTCTCCTCACATGTTTCTTGTGCATGGGTAGGCTGGCCAATTTTGGCTCCCAAGTCATCCCAAAAAATTTAAATGGTGACCAATTCTTCCCCTTATTTGAAAATATATTTGTCTTCTTACCGAGGGCTCTTGTGTGGTCACTCACTCTTCCTTGTTGCTCACTTTGTTCTTTCTCTTGTTGTTTCCCTTATACTTTACCTAACATTTCATTTGGGATTTTGCCTTATTTCCTTGACCATTTCTTGACAAGCCCAATTTTTCATTGCATTGAAGGATGGCACTTCATTTACTCCATGCCATATGTGCCAAGGAATGTTGGAAACCTAAAAATTCATTTGGTCCCCTCACATGTTTCTTGTGTGCAAGCAGGCTTTCCATTTTTGGATCCCAAGTCATCTAAGAAAAGTCAAGTGTTGACCAATGCTTCTCCTTATTCAACAACATTTTGTCTTCTTATAGAGCTCTCCCTTATGTGGTTATTCTCTCTTCCTTGTTCCTCACTTTGTCATTTCTGTTGGATTTTACCTTATTCTTTTCCCAACATTTCGTTTGGGAATATACCTTCTTTCCATGGAACTTCTCTTGGCAACCCAATTTTTTTGTGTGTTGAAGGATGCTACTTTGTTTGATCCATACTATTCATGCCAAGGAATGTTGGAAACTCTAAAATTCGTTTTGTCTCTTTACATGTTTCTTATGCATGAGAAAGATTGCTAATTTTGGCTCCCAAGTCATCTAAAAAAAGTTAAGTGCTGACTAATTCTTCTCTTTATTTAAAAATATCTTTGTCTTCTAACTCAGTGCTCCTTTTCATGGTCATTCCCTCTACCCTACTACTTTATTTGTTCTTCATCTTATTGTTTGCCTTGTTCTTTTCTTGGTGTTTTGTTTGGGCATCTTCCTTCTTGCCTTTCCATTTTTATTGACAACCCCAAAGGATGTCGCTTCATTTACTACACGCCACTCATACCAAGGACTATGGGAAATGCAAAAAATCATTTAGTCTCCTCAAATGTTTCTTGTGCATAGGTGTTCTTTCCAACATTGTCCCCTATCTCTCACAACGAGGCCAAATTCTAGGGCATAGTATGCAAGATGAAGCTTCATGCAACACTCTAGGCCTTCGAGCCAGTGCTTGGGCTAGGGGGTACCCTCAATATTTCCTAATGTAAGAGTCCTTTTCTATCACCAAAGGAAAACCTATTTAAATAGATGAAGCTTAGACTGGATTTATAATAGAGAAAAATTGTGCATGGAGTCAATCTCTGCTAGTGATTTAGAACAACAATGAGACACTGAATTATATTTTGGAGGTAATTCAAAAGAGGGCCAACCAATAGAGGGGTTTAATATGATTTATCCATAGGAATGATCTTTTGAACATGGGAACCATAATCTAGTTCGACTTGGTTCATAAAATAGAAAAAATATGAGTAGAGGAGGATCCATTACTACTTTCCTAGCACATATTTATCAGAGTGAAAACTAATGGGAAAGACATGCATAGATCCATTTGTTTATTCAACATTATGTAAAAAAAAAAATCAAGAGGAAAACACACCATAACTTGCTTGATTTTATTACTGACCTGTGGCAACAACTTTGATTCTGATTTCAAAATAAGCCCAACAATGCATTTATCAAACAATAGTTCTAGTATTAGGAACTATAGAGTCTTATATATCAAACAACCATTTTATTTATACAATAACTTGCAATAGGGGCTGGGATTGTAGAATCACTATCCTAGGCCTTCTTACTTCCCTCTTTAGATCCCGTTAATTAGAAAATGCTTATAGTGAGAATGAGAATGAAAGAGATACTCGTGGAAGATCTTATAGTGAGAGTGAGAATGAGAATTCTTATAGGAGAGTGTTATTTGCTGCTACAAAATTGTGATACTCTAGGAAGATCTTCAATTTCTGATGGCCTCTGCATTTGTTTCTCCGTCTTTGGTTGTTGAAAAATTAAACTCTTGAATGAAAAAATATCTACTATAGATGAGAAAGATATCTTATATATACACCATTGGGGGTTGATTTGTTAATCAAGATGGATTCAAAGTTTCAACAAGGAAGAAAATGAAAGTATTTTAAACATTCACGAAGGGTTCCAAAGGATAAAAACTTTAAGAGAATTTTGGCTAAGTGTGAAGGAACCCTTGAGTATGTGAAAACTATGAAGGAAAATCTTGGTTTTGAATGTTTTTCACCATGTAAGTTCTTTGGGCTCAACAAGGTGATAATGTTCTCCTCATATGTTTCTTGTGCACATGGATTGCCAATTGTGGCTCCCAAGTCATTTCAAAATAGTTAGGTGGTTACCAATGCTCCTCTTTATTCAAAAAAAATATTTTTCTTATTACTAAGTGCTTCCTTGTGTGGTTTTTTTCTCTTCCTTTCTACTCACTTTGTTCTTCCTCCCATTGTTTACCTTATTCTTTGGCTAACATTTTGTTTGGGAATTTTCCTTCTCGCCTTGACACTTTTCTTAGCAACCCTAAGTTTTTGGTGCATTGAAGGATGGCACTTAATTTACTCCATTCCACTCATACCAAGGAAAAGAAACCCCAAATTTTGTTTGGTATCCTGAAAGGTTTCTTGTATGTAGGTAGGCTTGCCAATTTTGGCTCCCAAGTTGTCTTAAAAAAGTCAAGTGGTGACCATTACTACTCCTTATTGGACAATATTTTTGTCTACTTACCAAACTCCCTTGTGTTATCGTTCCCTCTTCCTTGCTACTTGCTTTATGCAAACAATGGTGGTAAACAAGACTTTTGTTGGGTTTCCCTTAGCATTGGTTGTGGGTCATTTGGTGGCCAATTGGATTTTTGTTCACTACCCTCTCTACTTGGAAACACATGAATTGTAAGGTTGGTCAATGGGAAGGTTGGTTTTTTTAATGTCCCTAATTCAAACCTCATTTGTAATTGTGCGTATATGGCTGGTGAGTCGTTGGCACCAAGTTTTGGTTTTGTGCGCACCTGAGTAGTGCGCAAGGATTGTTATCAAAGAAAGGGTGTGCACATTACATAGTGTTGCTCAAACCTAGGTAAGTGCATGCGGTTGCACATCAAGGGAAGGATGCAAACATTCCATAGTTTTCTGTGCACCTGGGTAAGTGCACAAGGATTACCTGGAATTGTGCCTCAGACCNCGTGTGGTTATGAGGTTGGTGAGCTGAGATACAAATAGGTCAGTGTTCCTATCCTTGTAAAATGTAATCACACTCAAGTTATTAATAATATTGCATTGTTGCACATAGACAAATCAGATGAAAAGAGATAGGGGGATAAACTCCACCGAAAAGGGAAAAAGGGGGGACTTAAGTCCAAGGGAATATTTTATTAATATTTTGAAAAGTATACGTATGGATATTTAATTATCCTAAGTTCCCAAGGGATGGGAACGAGTCACCATGTGGCTAAAACCAATTATTAGAGTGAAAATGTTCGACAACACAGGTATTCCAACAGAGGACGAACACCTTCAGTAACCACTCACATAACCAGATCAAAGATCAACACACTGATGTTTTCACGTGGTAAAACCGCTATGGGGAAACATCCACGACCCCAACCAACGCGACCACTTGGAGAAGTTTATTAATGCAAAGAAAAAGATTACAGAGATATTTTACAAGAGCGTTTCTCACAATCGATCATCGACAAATGACCCTCCATGCTCTTTAAATAGAGATCATGGACCAATCGGGTGTTAAGCCACAGATCAATGGCCATTAAGATTGAGGAGAGTATGAACCATCAGATCACTCTATGTCAGGAACATATCGTGAGCGTCAGATTTCCTAACTACAAATGCATACTAATGCACACTAAAGAAACACACTAGAAACACACTTTTACCTAACGATATATTAGACCAAGTAGATCTTAACTAACTCCTAAGTGTATAAATATCCTAACATCCCCCCTTAAGAACAACTTGGGATAGGATTGAAGAATTTACAATAGTGACACAATAGGAGAAGGAAGGAGGCATTAGAGCCTATCCCCCCTTAATGACAACTTCCTGAACTCCTAACATAGATTGAAGTTTGGAAAACTTCGCTTCTGTAAGAGACTTTGTGAAAATGTCTGCAACTT
>ML794044.1:103670-130478 GCA_009831015.1 Picea engelmannii
GTCCAAGTAGGATTTTCTGGAGGCTTATTTGGTGTAGAAGTTCCCTTTTTCGGTGGCATGTTGGCCAAGTATCACTTTTGAACCTTGATTTTGAGGTGGTTCTGCTAGACAATATTTCTTCTGTTGTATCTCCCAAGTTTCGGCCCTTCTGGGTATGAAAATTTCTTTTATGTAGTTCTCTAATATTTCTTCTTTGCAATGCCACAGGTTTGATCAAAATTGGATGTGCCAAGTGGAATTTATGGTAACTTCCCCACAACTTGCTGATTTTTGTCCTTTCCATGAGATATCACTTGTATAGCGTGCCCCACACAAAATAATTGATATAAAATTCTGAAAATCACACTAGAAATACTAGAGACTGTCCAAGATCCAATGAAACTAGTCCCACTCAATTTGAATACTCTGGGAATAAGTTATGATTGTTTTATTTGGAACACCTTCTTGAGACTAGTCAATAGGACTAGTCAGATACCCTATCTTACACAGGGTGTATCTACAAATTTAAGATGACCTAGAATCTAAACATTTTACCACAGATACTTTTCTAATTTCTGTAAATAACCTCCATATTTGAGGGTCTGAAATATTATAGAGAAGTTTTTATAGCAAAAATTTCGCAATGACTCAGTTCAGGATTATTCCAGAACCCTATCTTGTACAAGCTGTATCTCCGAAAGTATAAGGCCTCAGGAGATGAATTTTGAGCCCAACGTACCTTGATCCATCTACTAAATATCCTTTAAGCCATTCCTTCTGAAACATTGTATAAAAAAATTTATAGCAAAAATTCCAAGGTGTCTCAGATGTAGTAGCGAAACCCCAAAACCTGGCTCTGATACCATATGTTAAGAACCAAATATCAATATAGCATAGAAAAACCTAAGAAAAAGTACTCAACACCTTGAAAAAGAGATAATTTCAGATAATAAGATTCTTTGAGAGGGAAACCTCCTTTTACCCCACTTAAATGTTCAAGTACAAGATGATTCAAAATGAAAATGTCTCCTTGGTATATATAGGAGAGTAGGAGGTATAATTACAACTAATGGCCTAAAGTCGACATAAACAAAATAACATTACTAATATAATATGCCCCAATTAAGGGGTAATGAGCCAATATTAGGGCTTAACACTATTTCTAACACCAAGGTCCAAACCATTGAACCAGACGAGCTAGAAGAAGGCGAGCGCCTCTTTCTTTCACAGATGTGGGTAAAAGGCACCCCGCTACACTTTATCGTTGATAGCAATAGCCAAAATAACCTCATATCAGAAGAGGTCTTCAAGTGGCTAGCCCTGTCGACAACACTTCTCCCGCTTCCCTACACCATTGGATGGCTCTACCAAGGAATTGATCTTCGCGTCAGCCAACGGTGTTTCCTGTCATACGAAATCAATCCCTTCAAAGATGAGGTATGGTGTGATGTTTCTCCTCTCAAATTTTGTAATGTTCTTTTGGGCCAATTTTTTTTATGGAAACATCATGCTATATATGAGTCTAGACCTCGCAGTGTTATTATTACTTTGAACATGAAATTATACAGGATACCCGAGGTAGTCCCACCTAGTGCTATTTTATTGATCTCTACCAAGCAATGCTGGAAGGTCATCTCTCAGACCGATAATTTTGTCTTGTTCGTGATTGGGTCTCAGAGTGAGAGAAAGATTGCGACCACATCCAGGGCCTCTGTGGCTGACCTCTTGACACAGCAGAAGAAAGTGGACAAGGTCATGGTAGAATAAAAAGATATCTTCTTCTCACCTACCTAGGTATCTCTGCACTGTCAGGTCAAGCATCCCATCGATCTGACCCCTGAAGCACCACTGCCCAATTGGTTGGTATGACATGTAAAATTAGTTAAGGATTTGATTGTAGAAGTAAATTGTTTCACATAAGGGTCATCATGAGGCACACTAAGGTTGACACATTGATAGATAGTGGATCTCAATCCAACTTAATTTCAGAGGAATTGGTTAATAAATTGGGATTAAAAACACAGATACATCATAATCCTTACACACTTAAATGGATAAGAAACAATCATCAAATGCACATAACCAAGCAGTGCACATTAAAATTTGCAATTTCATTTAAGTTTGTGGACGAGGTAACATGTGATGTGGTGCCACTAAGTGAATGTGGAATGGTCTTAGGCAATCCATACTTGTATGATCGTAAAGCAATCTTCTACAGGGAAAAGAGTCAATATCATTTAACCAAAGCAGGTCAAGAATCTATGGTTCATGCTCATCATGTAAAGGAAAATAAAAATATTCAAACTATGGAACAATTAAGAAAGGTGGCTCAAGCACGCAACAAACCTATAATTGTTTCAAATCAAGTAATCGATCTTAAGCAAGAACATGAGATGATTGTAGAATGGAAAATCAATCACAGTTTGCTTCAAGATAAGCTAATGTCGTGCACATATTACAAACATATCAGCTCATTTGTAGTCATATTTTTTATTCTATCATTAGTAATGTTATCTACATGGATGATAGTGGTTTCAATAAGATGTGACAGGGTACAAATGGCTAACAATATGCAGTCAGTTATCATGATTGTGTTACAGTTGATCTTGATGAGACAAGTGCATAGGACAAAGTTCAAAGACAGAGAACAAGCTGGGTGGCCTATCCCGAGTTTTATGACTAGTCAGTAACCTTTTGGGGATCAAAAGGTACTTAGTGGGGAGGTGTGATCCAGAATTGGATCTAGGAGCTTGATGGGGCTCAGAAAGGCCTAAAAATAAAAGTTCACAAAATGGCTTCAAATCATACGTGTGTGTAGCCCTTGTCGATACGAACCCAACACAACTTGAACGGGCTCAAACAGACGTCATATGATCTAGATATCGTGATCTGTTCATTTTTCCAAATAGGCAAAAATGATGATTGTACAGTCCATACAGTGCCACGTGGTAGCTGACTGTACAGGTTGTACGACCGTACAACTGACATGGCAGGCACACTTGGTGATGACATGGCAGCATCTAAAGGTGACATGTGGCAAGGTGACTAGGCATACAGACTGATGATGTGGACAGGATGCTCACGTGGTAGGTACAGGTGGACCAATCAAGAAGTGACACGTGTCACCACTACAAGGGTGAAATGTGGCACACCTGTACGACGTACGTACGACACGTGGTAGGGTGTTGATTGGGAAGATGTGTGGTCCAATCGGATTTTGACAATTGGCACTGTTTTCGGTGAATGATGAGGTGACACATGGTCCAGACATGCGCTGCCATGTGGCACCCAGTGGTTGGTTAAATGTTTATTTGCAAAATTTTGGAGTTCATCGGACTTGAACTCCCGACCTCTGACAGGGCGAATGGTTTGGCAGGGGCTGGGCTACCAACCTGTCCCAAGGTGTTACTTACCATTTTAATATGTTTAAATGTATTTGAGTTGTAATAAAAGTTCTGTCGGTGGAGGTTAGGGCTGGGGCTAGGCCCCAACCCCCGACGCGGTCCTATGTGACCTACACATATGATCACGAGACCAACCCTTTAGGTATTGGCATTGATATGTGGATAGCACACAGTTCCAACACTCGACAACATATGACCCAGTGTTAACTGTTAATGCGAAGTTTAAGGGTTAAGCCTCGGTTGGTCAGGCTAGCCCGCCGACCAGGGGGCTTAACCATGGGATTTTTCATCGGGGGATAAACCACCAGTTTGCATGTGGAGTTTTAAAACACAGCCATATGACATATAATGCGACTGAGCACTGAGATATTGGGGGCTTAAGGCCAGGGGCCAATGCATAACGAATAGTCAGGGCTACATGGCCCAAGAGCATGCGACCAGGAGCAGGAATAGGGGGCCAACGCACAAACCCGTAGTGTCTGGCCACATGGAGGCTCCCATATGACTAGGGGTGCAGAGAGAAAGGGGTTGTGCCCAAATATATGTAGAAGTGGGTTTAAAACTTTAATATAAATATTTTTAAATGGATTTTCAGCAGATTTGAGGGATTTTGGTCTTTTGGGGGGGATATTGGGCCCTTTTTGAGGCCAGATCTTGGGGGGAAGTTGAGAGATGGTTACCAACTTCAGATCTATATAAACCAGGGCTTCTTGAATCCATGGGAGGACATTCAGAGCAGGTTTATGTTGAATATTTTTCAAGCCAAAGCCATTTTTATGCAGGAAAGATGTTGAAGAGTGCACCTTTGCGGGCCATTTTTGGGAGCTTCGGTCATCTGATTTCAGTGTTGTTTCTTCTGTTGGGTTATAGAGATCTGGTAGAACAAGACCAAATCAGTTTTGTAACCTTTTGGCACTACTGTGATGTAATTTTAAAGCTTCAAACAGAAAAAATAAAGCCTCACCCCCTGAGACAAAGGCCCGAAGACGTAGGCGAGATTGCCGAACTCTGTTATTACATTGGTGTTTATGGTTTGTTGTTGTTAATTCTTTATTTCAAATATATATATGTGCATATGGTTGTGATGTTTCTTCTATAATTCTTCCTCTTTCATTCAAGTTCTTAATTGGTCAATTAACACATGCATAATAACTCAACCATAGTCGTATAAAATATTTTTTCGGATCACATATCCACTAGTCTACCTCCATCGATCCTTATATCTAGCCCAGTCGGCATTGACAAATCCATGTAAATTTAATTCACTGCCACATCCAGGTTTTCCTTGGTAGCATATAGCATAATATTTTGTTCCACACAAATACATGAATACTCTCTTGACAAATGTCGAGTGCTCCTTCCCAGGTGTCGACATGTATCTACTCAACACTCCCATTGCATGGGTAATTTATGGTCGAGTGAATACCATAACATAAATTAGAATACCAAAAACACTTGCATAGGGAACAAGTTCCATGTCCTCTATTTCCTCCTGTGTCTTTGGATACTGTTCAACAATTATCCTTTCTCCCACAGGAATTGGCACCTTCATAGGTTTGTAATCCTGCATGTTGAGACGTTTAAAAATTGTTTCAATATACTTCGTATGGTTCAACTAGAGATTTCTAACTGCTCGATCTCTCTTAATATCCATTCCCAGAATGAATTTCGCTGCAATGAGGTCCTTCATGTCGAACTTGGAGGATAACTTCTTCGTCACCTCCTTTATTTCATCCATGTTGTTTTCAATAAACAACATGTCGTCGAAATACAATTCTACATTAATGAAACACCCATATTCTTCTTTGGAATATATGCAGTGATCAACTTTGCTTCTCAAAAACCCCAAACTAAGGATGTATTTGTCGAAATTTTGGTACCACTTCCTTGGTGATTTCTTTAGACCATAAAGGGATATTTTTAGTTTGGACACCAAATATTTCTTTCCCTTTACTACAAATCCTTCAGATTGTTTCATGTAGATTTACTCTTCGAGGTCCCCATGTAGGAAAGTTGTCTTCACATCCATCTATTATATTTCCAAATCAAATGTTGCAACTAGAGACATTAGTACTCTAATGGAAGTTAATTTTGCGACAGGGGAAAAAATCTCACCGAAGTCAGCTCCTTCGACTTGGGAATATCCTTTCGCTACTAGTTGAGCTTTGAATTTATCCACTTGGCATGTTGCACTCATCTTCTTCTTGAATACCCATTTTCTACCGAAATGATTTCTTCCACTAGGTAACTTGACTAAGTCCCATGTATCATTCTTGTGCAAGGATTCCATCTCTTTGACCATGGCATCCGACCATATCTTTGAATAACTTGGGCTCATCGTCGATGGCAGTTAACATGAATGTAGAATGGAAGTTGGGTAGAATATACCTTTCAAATGGTTTTCTTATTCATTCTGGCCTCCTTACAACCGGTTTCGGTTGTTCCACCTCTTCTTCTAATTCATTCGAATCATCTGAATCATCTTCTTTGTTCCTCAGTTCAAACCGCACCTTCTCTGGACTATTCTTGGTCTAAACAATTTCTTCAAGCTCGAACTTACTTTTGACTTCTCTGAAGACCACATCTCAAATGTACATTGTTTTCCTTGATGCAGGATCCTAGATATTATATCCTTTCATTTTGTTATCACATATAGTTGTCAAGGGCAGCAGGTTGTCCAAGTTCACGACCTTCACAAGAAACGTCAAAGCGCAACGTTCATAGCAGTCCATTTTGGGCTCGAAATGCAAGCAACAGGTGAGATCAGCTTTAGCGGGGGACATTCCTGAGAATATCAGATCAACGGTTCGTAGGAATCGAGGGTTCAAAATATTGTTAAAATTGTTTGTCAAAGGTCCAAAGTCCCGAAACCCGAAGTGAGCATGAGTCATCTGCTCTTGAGGGGGACAGGTGGTAGCCGATCCAAGCGTTCAGGGAAATGAGCTTTGGGAGTTTTGAAGTAAGAAGTGCATAAAACTTCCAAAGAGCCTGAGCCCGAACTCCCAAAGCAATCGTGGACCATTGATCTCAAAATTAGCAGGAATCCGTTGATGTTAGCGACAATGCCTCCAAAATTCCCGAAGCACTGAAGTGCCCGAAGTCCCAAAGGCCTGAAGCGCCGAAGTGCTTGAAGTCCCGAAGACCCGAAACACTCGAAGTCCGAAGGCCTGGAGTAAGTCTTAGCCATATGATTCAAATGGACACACGACACCAGATCTAGGGCTCCGAAGGAAAGCGAAGGGGAAAAAGAGAGATTTGAGTTTTGATTTTCCCGAAGCCTAGAGACCCGAAGGGATCTTAGCCGTTGATCCAGGAGCCATGTGTCGTCGGATCCTTAGCTCCGGGTAAAAGAGCATGGAAGAGGATGAGGTTTGAGATTTGATTTTCTCGGAGTCTGGAGACCCGAAGGAGATCTCAGTTGTCAATTTAAGAGGATACATGGCAGTTATTAGTATGGACATCTAACGCACTCGTCGGTTGTGACACCTAGCACCTGTTTGGAAGTGACACGTGTCACTCAGTCCAGGCAGCCGTGGGAATTTCATTATCTTTTTTCTTAGTGACACGTGTCACTTCTCTTTCATGACACGTCAGCATAGCAACGACAGGTCATCCTTCGGGAGGTGTTATTGTTCAACATCAAGAGTAGCGTCCCTCTTCCCCAGGGCACAATTTGGTGTATTTTAAATTTGGCGGGCAATTAAGCTTGGAAGTGGTGCTAAATCTAGCAAGTGTGCCCAGATCGCAGACCGCGTCTAGATCAACGGTCATGCTTCATTGCAGGGACACAAATTGACCGATCCATAAAATTATTGAGCGATCCTGCAATTGAAATCGTGGTTTGGAGAAAGTGATACGTGGCAGAAGGCGGTGGATTGCGGGCCCAAAAATAGTATGAGTTCAAACCGCTTTTGACGGCCCCACAATCACGTGATCATATAGTGTCTGATCCGAGAGAAGTGCGTGGTCACCCCCCAGGCACTAAGCCTTGTCTAGATCTTGAGGGTTCAATTAATAAATGAAAGGATTGGTGGTTGGAACCTTGACTCACTCAGTAATTATAAGGCATGGAGGGCTCGGTCATGGGGACTGAATCGTCAGTCGTGGTACCCCTATGGTCAGATTTTCCTACAGACCCATACCGATCTGAGCTCGCGTCTGACAGAGGGATACATGCACAGTCTGATAGAAGACTAATCGGATGTAATGATTTGAATGAAGTGATGGGATCACACTCCTGATAGTCGGGGATTGATCCGAGTATAAAGAGATAGTTTTGATATTTTGTTAAGGGGGTTAACTGGTTGAGAAGAGCTCCCTATTTTGTAATGTTTTGATGCCAGAACTGTTCTTTGGTTATGTATCGTATTTGAGACTTTCATATTAATAGAAGTCAACCTCTTTTCTTCTCTTTGTAAAAACTGTGCTAAAACACTTGGGCATGGAGGACCCAATTAAGGGTTGTTATACTGTTGTAATGTAGGTTTGATTGCAGTAGTATCGCGACCAGTTTTAGTTAGCTTCCTGGTGATCTTTTCGCCTCTTACACTAAATAACTCGGGCATGGAGGATCCACTCAAGTTGTTGTAGCTGCATGGTGATGTAGGTTTGATCATTGTGTTGTTGTGACTGTGTTGTTTGGACATATTTCAATGTATGAAGCTTGAGCTTAAGAGTGATATGGAGTCTGAGTTTTTCTTCTCAAAGCTGCTTGAAGGCCTGATGCCCATAACAGTATTGTCCACCTTTCTTACTAAGTCTTCCCTCTACTCACACTTAAACTCAATTCACTGACTGAAGTTATTTGTGGCCTTCATTTCCTTGTGCACTTCTTTTCTAGATCTATGTTGAACATCATTCATATATTGAGTTTTGTCCATTGACCTCCACTCATATAAAACCAACATTCACCAAAAACTCTGATGGGTATTGGGATTATCCTCCCACAATATGAGGGTGACTCTATGTGCTAACATTCTTGGCGCCATTGTCGAGGAACAAATTGAATACATTTCCCTAGGTAAGAGCGACAACGAGCTTCTGATTCTGAAGGTGCATCAGACATCAGAACCATTGAATATTGCAACTTGCACCTCGAGACTCCACTATCGAAGAATCTACCGAGGAGGATCATGTTGACAGAAATATGACCATACCGAAGGGGAATACCAAGTATCAGTTTATGAGCTTTATTCATGAAATCCTATTCTTTTTTATCATCTCATTTCTCTCTTTCCCTTCACATATAAAGAGGATTATCCTCTGCTTTGTCTATTTAGATGACAATAGGCCTTCCTTTATTTATCCATCCTTGGAAGAAGAAAACATACCCTCTTCTTGTGTTGTAGATATTGATCTCGTGCCTTCACCTCTGCCTATTCATAAAAGTGTGATCTGTATTGCATCTCCTCTTGAAATTGATCAACCCTGTAGCCCCGAGGAGGTTGAAAATAATTCACAGTCTTCTCAAATATCGTTACCCTTCGTTATTCCTGTTGGGACTTTCCATCAACTCATTAATCGTCATGATCAACCCACTTATTTTCAAATTAAAATCAGAAATAAGTTGTTTAAGCCTTTAAGGCTGCCACATGACCTTCATCCTTATCCTCGTTATTCCTTTGAGTATCTTCCTCAGTTTTCTGGAGAGGATCATATTACAGCCGAGAGGCATTTGGAGGCCTTTGAGAGCTTTGTTGATCAGTTTGAGATTGTTCATGATGATGTTTCCATGAGGCTGTTCTCACAATCCTTGTCTGGATATGTTGTTGTGTGGTTTAGATGTGTGGAAGCCGGTTCTATTGTCTTCTGGACTGAGATATGCCATGCATTTTTAAAGTGTTGGGGTGAGAACAAGTCCCTTGATCAATACTAGTTTGAGTTTAATGCCTTGAGGAGAGGGGAAGAGGAAGCCTTGGCTATCTTCAACAAGAGGTTTTACAGTGTTTATCATAGTATGCCTATGGAGATCAGACCCACAGAGACTGCTTCCATGGTGTACTATGTCATGGATCAACATCCATAGCTGGTCCTTCTCCTGAGAGAGAGGTAATATTCATCGTTAAGACACCTGTTTGAAGATGCTGAATAAGTCGAAGAGAACATCAAGGCTAGCAGGGGGGTTCATATGCAAGCATATCTTGAAAAATTGCATGTGCCTAAGGAAGAAGACTGTTACCATGTTTCATATTCTGAGCAAGAAGATAATGATTATGAATCAGAGCTGGAACAACAACAATGAAAAGAGACTGTAGTAGATGATGATCGAGAGTTGTTTTCGAAGGAGAATGGAGGTTTTTTATTTGCAAGCAGAGAGGCATTTACAGAGGAGCAACCTGGTCTTCTAAAACAACCAAGATTCGGTCACACGATTCATGATCCTATGGCTATACACATGGAATCATATGTTGAGGATTTTGAGGATTTCCAAGAGCATACCACGAAGCCTTTTCCTTTATACATCGAGGAAAAACATTGTGTGGAAATACGCCAGTCTGTGCCTACAGAAGACAAAGGGAAGAGCTTTCCCATGTTTCCTGTTTATGATGATTATGATTCTGATCCTTGGGGGAGTCATGAAGAAGAAGAGGGAAAACCAAATGCACAGTTCATATCCTACCCAGAGCCTGCAAATGAGAAACCATCACCTGGGATCAGTCAACCTACATCAACTGCTCACTCAACCATGCTTTCCAGAGACATTCATCCATGTGTGAGAAACTGTAAGACAGAGCATGTTTTTTGTCACTAGCTCAGTGGGTTTTTTCATTTTCTCTATGACCTTGTAAGGGAGTACATGGAGTTGCATTTCCTTCATGGCTTAGAGTTGCTCATCATTATCCTGACTTTAGCACTGGGAGGAGAGATGAAAAGCGTAATCATTTTGTTGTCACAGTTGCATTATTTTTATTTGATCAGTGACAGAGTAAACAAGTTTGCATCTAGGGAGTTGCTTGAATGGCTATGGTGGAAGTTTTATTTCACGTAGCGCTTTGTAAAAATGAATTAGTCTAGGAATGTACATAAACAAGCTCCTCCTGGAGCCCATGCATTTTTCTTTCGTTTTTAGGATAGTGTGCTAGTCAGCCATTAATCCTCAGAAGGATGTTTTTTTAGCATGACTCCATAGCCCAATGCATAAGGTGACTGGAATTGCTTGTTTGTGGCATCTCACAGGGAGCATGCCATCCCCTGCGGAGCCAAATGTTATCACATATAGTTGTCAAGGGAAACAGGTTGTCCAATTTCACGGCCTGCACAAGAAATGTCAAAGCGAAACATTCAGAGCAGTCCATTTGGGGCTCGAAATGCAAGCAACAGGCGAGATCAAATTCAGCGATGGACATTCCTGAGAATATCAGATCGACGGTTCGCAGGATTTGGGGGTTTGAAATATTGTTAAAGTTGTTTGTCAAAGGTCTGAAGTCCCAAAACCCAAAGTGAGAATGAGTCATTTGATCTTGAGGGGGACAGGTGGAAGCTGATCCAAGCATTCGGGGAAATGAGCTTCGAGAGTTTCAAAGTGAGAAGTGCATAAAACTTCCAAAGAGCCGAATCCTGAACTCTCAAAGAAATCATGGACCATTGATCTCAAAATCAATAGAGATTCATTGATCTTAGCGACAGTGCCTCCCAAAGTCCCGAAGGCTCGAAGCGTCGAAGTTCCCAAAGTCACGAAGCGTCGAAGTTCCTGAAGTCTCGAATTGCCCGAAGTCCTAAAGACCCGAAACACCTGAAGCCTGAAGGCTCGGAGTAAGTCTCAACCGTCCGATTCAAATGGACATGTGGCGCCAGATCTAGGGCTCCGGAAGAAAGCGAAGGGGAAAAAGAGAGATTTGAGTTTTGATTTTCCTGGAGCCCAGAGACCTGAAGGGATCTTAGTTGTTGATCCAGGAGCCACGTGTTGCCAGATCCTTAGCTTCGAGTAAAAGAGCATGGAACAGGATGAGGTTTGAGATTTGATTTTCTTGGAGTCCTGAGACCCAAAGGAGATCTCAACTGTCGATTTAAGGGGATACATGGAAGTTATCGGTATGGACATCTGGCGCACTCGTCGGTTGTGACACTTGGCACCTATTTGGCAGTGACACGTGGCACTCAGTCCAGGCAGTTGTGGGAATATCATTTTCTTCTTTCTTAGTGACACGTGTCACTTCTCTTTCATGACACATTAGCATAGCAACGACATGTCATCCTTTGGGAGGTGTTATTGTTCAACGTCGAGAGTAGCGTCCCCCTCCCCTAGGGCACAATTTGGTCGATTCTAAAGATGGTGGGTGGTTAAGCTTGGTAGTAGTGCTAAATCTAGCAGGTGCGCTCAGATCATAGACTGCATCCAGATCAATGGTCATGCTTCATTGCGGGGACACAACTTGCTCGATCGATAAAATTATTAAGTGGTCCTACAATTGAAACTGTGGTTTGGCGAAAGTGATACGTGGAAGAATGCAGTGGATTGTAAGCCCAAAAGTGGTGTGATTTCAAACCTCTTTTGATGGCCCCACAATCACGTTCTCATATAGTGTCTGATCTGAGAGTAGTGTGTGGCCTCCCCCTAGGCACTAATCCTCGTCCCTATCTTGAGGATTCAGTTAATAAATGAAAGGACTGGTGGTTGGAACCTCAACTCACTTAGTAATTAGAAGGCATGGAGGGCCCAGTCGTGGGGACTGAACCATCAACCGTGGTACCCCTATGGTCATATTTTCCTGTAGACCCATACCGATCCGAGCTCGCATCTGACAGAGGGATACAAGCACAGTCTGACAGAAGACTGCTTGGACGCAATGCTTTGAATGTAATGATGGGATCACACTCTTGATAGTCAGGGACTGATCCGAGTATAAAGAGATAGTTTTGATATTTTGTTAAGGGGGTCAACTGGTTGAGCAGAGCTCCCTATTTTGTAATGTTTTGATGCCAGAACTGTTCTCTGGTTATGTATCGAATTTGAGACTTTCAGATTAATAGAAGTCGACCTCTTTTCATCTCTTTGTAAAAATTGTGCTAAAACACTCGAGCATGGAGGATCCAGTCGCGGGTTGTTATGCTGTTGTAATGTAGGTTTGATTGGAGTGGTATTGCGACCAGTTTTAGTCAACTTCATGGTGATCTTTTCCCCTCTTACACTGAATGGCTCGGGCATGGAAGATCCAGTCGAGTTGTTGTAGCTGCATGGTGATGTAGGTTTGATCATTGTGTTGTTGTGACTATGTTGTTTGGACATATTTCAGTGTCCGAAGCTTGAGCTTAAGAGTGATCTTGAGTCTGAGTTTTTCTTCTCCAAGCTGATTGAAGGCATGATGCCCATAACAGTCTTGTCCAGCTTTCTTACTAAGTCTTCCCTCTGCTCACACTTAAACTCAATTCACTGACTGAAGTTAGTTATGGTCCTCACTTCCCTATGCATTTCTTGTCCAGTTTTGTGTTGAACATCATTCATATATTGAGTTTTGTCCATTGACCTCCTCTCATATAAAACCAAAATCCACCAAAAAATCTGATGGGTACTAGGCTTATCCTCCCACAATATGAGGGTGACTCTTAGTGCTAACAAATTCCTTCTTTGTATTCAATGAAAATACACTTGACTGCCTTCTTGTCTAGTTTTCTCCTCTTTTCCTTGTGAAAATGCACAAATACATCACGACCAAATACTTTGAGATGTGAAATCAAAGGGTTCTTACTCGACTATACCTCATGTGGAGTCATGTCTACTAGCACCGACAAAGTAGACATATTCAAAAGATATTTTTCAGTGTCAACTACCTCTACTCATAATTCTTGTGCGAGCCCAACAACACTAAGCATGCTCCTTGCATTTTCCATCAATGTTCTATTCATTCTCTTGGAAACTCCATTTTGTTGTGGGGTATATGGTGTTGTATTTTTGCGTGCTATGCCACACTTCTTTCATAATTGATCAAATTATTTTCCACATAATTCACCTCCATTCTTAGTTCTCCACAACTTAATCTTCTTATCTGTCTAGTTTTCTACAAGAGATTTAAACTCTTTGAATTTCTCGAAAACCTTTGATTTATCCCTCAGTAAATATATCCACTTCTTCCTAGAAAAAATATCTATGAAGGAGGCATAATACAGGGATCCACCAAGTGAAGGCACTGAAATAGGGCCAAAAACATCACTATGAACCAATTCTAGAATCCCATTTTCCCTTGTCCCTCTAGATGGGAACCTCACCCGACTTTGTTTTCCATATATACAATGTTCACAAAAGTTGAATTCTAAATTACATGAAGGAAAGTCTTCGACCATACCTTTGTTATTTATAGCACGAAGTCCTTTTTCTCCAATGTGTCCCATCCTCGCGTTCCATAGCATAGTCGGGTCGAATTTATGATGACTTGTCGAGTCGGTTTGAATCGACTCAGCCCAAGTCGAGTCGAGTCATGTCAAATTCGATTCAACTTTAGGAATAACGATGTTGTTGCATCCATTCGAGTCGACACTCCCTAGTAACTTGTATATGGTTCCAATATGAACTCCTTTCATTAAGACCAACACACCTCTGACCATTTTGCACAAATCCTTCTGAGATAGAGTGTGCACCCCTGCATCACTCATTTTGCTGGAATATATCAAATTTCTTTTCAAACTTGAAATGTGTAGCACACCTGGAAGGGTTCTACTCCTCCCATCTTTCAGTATCAGTTATCAATCGAACTCTTCCTCGCCTTGAAATTTTGGTTTACAAGTCATCCCCAAAGAACACATCACCTCCTCATATTTTTCATATTGTTAGAACCATTCTCTATGTGGTTTCATAGGATAGGATGCCCCTGAGTCGATCAACCAAACATCTTGATCTGATTGTATACTAGTCAACGCTAGGTACACATCACCTTCATTTTTTGAAGTCATCTTTCTCTCGGTCGACTGCTTCTCATCGGATCCTGTACAAACTTCCATTGCCTTCGACTAGCAGCCCCTTTTGTAATGCCTAGATTTACCGCATTTCTATCATCTTCTTGTCAAATGAACAAGGGATTTAGAACTACCCTTCGACTTATACTTTCTATCAGAGAGTTTTACTTTATCTCTGTCAACCGGTTGACTTCTCACCACTAAAGCATCTTGGTTGATCCTTCCATGTTCTTCCTTATAATTTATTTTGACAATAGAGATGCAACCACATCTTCTAGCACTAATGTGGTTGTATTACTCCCTATATCCACGACTAATCTATCCCAGGAGTTTGGAAAAGAACATAATAGGATAATACATTTCTCCTCCTCGGTGATTTTAGTATCCACAGAAGATAACTGGATTATAATGGTATTAAACACATTTAAATGCCCAGTCATCGAGATGCCATCACTCATCCTCAGAAGATACAGTTTATTTATGAGAAACAACTTATTTACCAGAGATTTCGACTGGTACAAGCTTCCCAACTTGTCCCACAGTTTCTTGGCTGAATCTTCACCTGAGACATTCAACAGTACTGAATCTGCAAGACAAAGTTGAATCATACTCCTTTCTCTTCTCTCTAGTTTCTCCCATTCTTCAGTCGACATACTCATCGGCATGGTACCTAGATAGACTGTTGTCCATTATTCTTGATCTACAAGGATATATTCAATTTTAAGCTTCCAAATCTCAAACTTTTGGCCATTGAATTTTTGGATCTCTATTCTCGTGATGCTCGCCATTCTTTAACACAATTCTTTAAATATTTCTAACTTACGAATCTTACTGAACCTAGGGTTTAGCTCAACTCCAAGGTTGTTAAGCCAAGCTCTGATACCACATGTTAGTAAATGAGGACATTTCCACGCTAAATCTAGCATAAGAGAGGAAGAAAGATACAATCAAGAAAGTAAATGACAAAGAAAACACATAGTACAAAAATATTTTACCCTGGAAACCCAAACCAGGAAAATCAACATTCCTTGAGTGTTCTGCTCTCTTGTTGTCTTATTCATTCAGAATAAAAGGTTACATGTCTAAACTTGGTCCACACCTAAGACACAATCGACATTATACCCTCTTGCTTACACAAAAACAACCTTGTAGCCAATTCAACTTACATCTACATGACCAACAAACTCTGAGTAGCTTGGGATGACCTCTATAATGCATCATTGCTCCTTGTCTAGCAAACCTAGGTAGAATTCCATTGAGGATTTTAGGATTATTTAAGATATTAATTGGCCTTTTGAATTTAAGGTTTAATCATTCCGTCATTATTTTTTCTTTTTTTCTTTTATTGATCACTAATTCCATGAGAAGGCAATGTATGCAACTTAAACCTTGATCTTACATGAATCTCCCACTGCAATCTAATCATCTTATTGTACATGCTTATGCTTTCATTTCGATTTCATCCTTCTGTTCATTTCTCATTTTGCAGGAAATTTGGCAAGTCATCATCTTAATTAGTTAAATGTTATTTCATTAACTAGTTTTAATGGATTTGAATGTATTGTTGATCCCAATTGATTACAAGTTTTAATGCTCCAAATTTTTCCTTGAAGGGAATTTTCTTTTGAGGGCTTGTTGATTTCTTATGCATTGACTTTAACTATCATCTCATTGCATCATTGAGAAATGAATAGTTGACCCTAATAAAAGAGCATATAGGCATGTTACATATTCTTGCTTTCTCATTGCATTTGTGGTATTCACACTTATGTTTGTGTAGGATAGATGTGAATAAGAAAAGTGGGTTCTTCTCTCCATATTTTCCTTTACTTTCCTTCTACTTAATGCTCCTAATATTTAATAATGATAATGTAGACTTTTGAAAAAACAAAGCACTAGAATGTGAATCCATTGACTCGGAAATAAATTGTGAATTTTTCTAAAGACTCATTATCCTATGTTCCTAAAAATGTTTAAGATATTGGGGAAATGAATTCTAAAGTATATTTAATGCAACAAGTTTCTGCTCATTTCAAAGCTTTGGCTTCAGTTTTTCCGTTGCTTAATATCAATACTACATGGACATGGTTTACATTTTAAATGTTTGATAACTAAATCACTTCCATCTCTCATGCCTTAATTTGCAGTATCATCGTATCATTAAGGAAGGAATGGTTGTTTCTGATAGGAAATACATACTTGTTTTAAATTTTTTCCTTCTTATGCATTTATTTCTTTAACTATGTTCTTGGAAATATATTGTTTATAGTTTACTTTGAATATTTGGAGTTAATACTAATGTTTGTTTTCTTTTTAATAATGTTTCCAGGAGCAAAGTAAGCCAAGAATCAGGTGGAAGAAGAGAAAGGAAACATGAGAGAGAAACCTGAAGTTTTGTGCACGCTATAGTAGCCTTGGAACTCCTTGCCAAACCATGGAAACCTCAAGTTTTATTTTGGGAAGCCCCAAATTTATTTATTTCCTCGCTTTAACTTTGAAATGCACGACTATGGGAAAACCTTAATTTTTATTCATATTCACCCAGACTCATCTGGATCTTGATCATCATTGACTCCAATATTCATAATCTAGACATCTGGAGTTTTCATCAGCTAGTTTACATGTTGATTTGGATTCACATGAAAATGTTGATGATAATAATGATTTGGTTGAACAACATATGTGATTTTTCTTCACTCTGGGGGATATATATTAGAGAGAACACATTATTTTGGAAGAAGTATATGTATCCTCCCACCATTCCATTCCTCTATTCTTTCCTAGTAATGAAAAATAAAATTCTTCTGTAGTAAAATTGAGCTTAGATATTTATGTAGCTGACATAGAGAAAGGATTTCCTGTTGATAATGAGACACTTTGGGTTACACCGATGGTTATGTTAGGTTCTCATTGTCCTATTTTATCTTTTCCATCAAAGGAAATGGAGGAAACTATGAAGAAATATGTCATGTGCCTGAAAATATGATGGCTACCTCAAGAATGGATTAGATTGAGTCTAACCTACATGTTCATGATTGTGGTGTGGAACACTCTTCTCTTAGTTTGATTGAAGAGATTCAATAAGAACTTCTTGTGGTCACCGTAATAGACCATCTTGTTGATTGTCTCCCCAAGATCATTCCCGAATCCTCTTAATTTAAAAATTATTGTGATTTACCCTTATATTTAACTAATAACAATGAAAATGAATGTGTCTTGGATAATGTTTTTTGTTCATATTTTCCAATGGAGCAAGACATGAATGTTGATCAGTTAATTGAGGAAGACAATTTGGACACACAAAACATGACACCTCCTTCAGAAATAAATGAATTGGAATTAATTTTCGTTGATCATGATTTTTGTAATATTATAACCTCTTTTAGTTTAAATAAGAAAAATCTAGAAGGTTTTCTTGTGGTTACCAAATAGTTTATTGAGCCTTCTTGCTTTGAAAATTGTTGTAATTTGTTCCTATATCCTAACCATGAGTATGTTTTAGAAGATGTTTCATGTTTACATATTTTAAAGGATCAAAATAACAATGTTAATTAGTTAACTGAAGGAGAAGAAATAAACACACAATGCATAACACTATCAGTACAACAATTTGTATCTTTCTCAAATGAGGAGAGTAATGTGAAGGATATAATTGTTGATTGTGAAACAATTCCTTGTGTGGTATTTATAAATTCACAATTAAAATTTGACATGGGTGTACTAATGGAAGAAGTGATACCATCAAAAGAGACTGCTCTTGAAAATGATTCTATTTCTAGAGAGGCATTTCATTCTCTTACATATTATACTTTGTATTCTTTGTAGCTTGATATTTTTGATGTCTATGTTGTGTAGGTAACTATTTAGGATCCTTTTCAAACTCATGCTACATGGCCAAATATCAATAAAGTACAAGGTATTCATAATGTACATATAGAAGAAGGAGAGGATGCAACCCCTTCCCGAGAATTTTGTAGTTTCCTTCCTTATCAATCTTTTTCTTGTGAAGAAGAGGGCGGTGTAACGAACATGTTTATGACTGAGTCTTCTATTGATTTATCTACATTTATGAATAATAAAGAGCCTTGTTGTTGTAGTAACCAACTGGTTGAGATTGAGGATAATAAATTTAATGAAACAAACAATTTTAGTGGATTCCATCTATACATTGATGATATATATTCTAGAGTGGAGTTTAGTCACAACATCTCACCTCAAGTTGTTGGTTATGTGAAATATGATCCCAAAGAGACTTGCCAAAATACTGAGGCACTTTGGTTTCGAGCAATGGTTATGTCATGCCCTTATTATTTTTCTTTTTCCTTTGGAATAAATGATACCATCAACACTAAGACTCTCCCACAAGGTACATTTCATGCGAAATTCACACATGGTTTTCATCAAGCATGCTACTCGTTTTTGAATTCCCTCCAACAATTCTATAATGGTGATTGTAAATTTTATGATAGAATTGAAGCTTGGTTGGAGAGATCATACTTGTCTACGTTTCCCATGAATAATAACACTCTCATCTTTTGTATGATGGATAAAGGTTTTAATCATTTAATTCTACCTATTTTCTGTCTATGTTTACTCCAATTTCTTCTATTGATTGTTGGTGTGCATATGAATGCAGGTTTGGAATTACTTCACTGGCTACACTGGAATTATGTTTTCATATAGCTTATTTTCAGTTAGTGTAATGTAGGATAGGAGTATGGTAGAATATATTAGTTTCTTTTCTTTGCATAGTTGTTTACTGTAGGTTTGATTTTGTATTCAATAATTTCAGCTATAAAGAAATGAGTAGAATTATTGACTTACATGGGTAAGGATACATTTTTCTCTTTTATGAGAAGTACCCAATGGTTAAATCCTTCATTACTGATTTTAATTTTGATGAATTACTATTGTTAGTTTATTTTTTTTTTTAATAGATTACATCAGATAGTCTGATCTTTATTTTCTAATTTATAGTTAGTTTTCTTTGCCCTTTATTACTTTCAATAAAAAGACTCGTGGGCTGAACATAAAAGGAATTTCATGAACTAATTGGAAAGTTGACATGTTGATGTTTTCCCTTGGACGAGCTTTTTGTGCAAAATTATTTTTGACAAAAGAGAAGCATTTAGTTGTTGCACTCTCAAAGATTTTTAGATGTGTATTTGGATCAATTTTCTGATCAGTGTCCATACCATGACATTCGTGGTATTTCCTTTAATTTTTAAAATGATACGCATAGTAGTTCCTTCTTGACAATAAGCGCTAAAGGATTTCCAATTTAATATCTACTACCTAATTAAATCTTGGTTGGAGAAAATATTCCTGGGTTGGATTTCTTTTTAATAATAATTTTATTGTCCTGTACACATTGCACTTAAGTATTAAAATTCTTTCCATATCCTCCAAACCCTTTTTAATCCTTTTTTTTTTTGTTTATTTAAATATAGATTTGGAGTTATGTGAATGGTTTCACACATTGCACTTAAGTATTAAAATTCTTTCCATATCCTCCAAACCCTTTTTAATCCTTTTTTTTTTGTTTATTTAAATATAGATTTGGAGTTATGTGAATGGTTTCACTCCAATTGAGCTATTTATTAGCTTTCTTTCAGCCAACATGTTTTAGTAGAGACTTAGTGTAGTAAATCTTAGCTTAGTTTTCTTTCTAGTTATTTGCTTAGATTAGTTTTAGTGATGGTCATTTCTTATTGTCGGCCATTAAAGTTTTAGTAGAGACTTAGTGTAGTAAATCTTAGCTTAGTTTTCTTTCTAGTTATTTGCTTAGATTAGTTTTAGTGATGGTCATTTCTTATTGTCGGCCATTAAAGGATGAGTTTTTCTATCAAGCTAAAATTTTTCCTAATTTGAGTTTCCTCTTGTGTGTAAGAAGATTTAGAGATGGATTATTATGACCGACAGTTGAAGACCTTGTGGAAAACATTAGGGAAGTGTTGATCTAAATCTTTCAGCTTGGATTACTTTACGAAAAAAATTATGTTGTCAATCTTTAGGAATTAATAAATCATATTTCCACCAACTCAACAATGAATTAGAAATCCAATACCATTCATACTTCCAATTATGATTTATGATTTCATCTTAGACACAACTTAAATCAAAATTTATGTTATCTTTAAAGAAATTGTTGTTTGGAGTCACTTATGTTACATTTTTTATTAATATGATTATCTTCATGGTGTAATATTGTTCCTTTGCCTCGTCACATAGGAATGTTGAAATCATCTCAATACTTAGAATTTATGATCATCTTTAATGACAAGGAGGCAATGAATACCTTGGTGAAAGATAACAAGTGCAATTTCTGACATTGAAGGTTCTACATTTTTCAAAATATTAGTTTACTAAGACCTTATCCATGGTAGTAGGTTTAAAGGGTGCAAATTCTTGTATTTATTGAATTTCGTATTTATGAGATTTTCAACATTTCAAACTATTGGCACCAGAAAAAGTATAAGTTTATTCACAAACTATAAGGAAACGCTTGAATGGGTTAGTTGGAGAAACAAGTTTTATTGGATATCATTTTGCTTGATCACTCTTCCTCATGATATTTCTTGTTTTGATTTCCAGATTATGTACTTTGGTCTGCAATTTCTTCTTGTTGAGATTTAATTTGTATATAAATCCTATATGGTGAAACTCTTTCCCTTGGAGTTGTATTGTACATACCATTCATACCTTGTTGTCTTTCATGATTTGTCCCATGTTGTTAGGATTCCATGCTTATATTTCAAATTTGATTTTATCTTACTTGGTTGACTGACATTTTCATATTTGAGTTTCTTTTAGTTTAGTTTTATTTTCTTTTTCATCATTTGGTTATAGTTTCGATTTTTGAACTTAGCACTTGCCTTCTTGTAGATATTATCTTCATCTCTTAATTGAATGTTGATGTTCCCTGATTTGATTTGGTACCTTCTTTAGGAATGAGGCTTAATCCTTGAGTTTGAGTGTGGGGGTAGGTCCAACTTTGGCCACATACTGAAGACATTCAAGTCATGGAAAACATGGGATGCTCTATCTGAAATAACTTTATGAAGCTCTAAGTTGTTGGGCATTGAATTATCATTTTGGCGGAACACATGCAATTATTAAATAATGCAATGGTAATCCATGAGTAGAGGAAAGTGTTTATCTATATTTTTCTTTGAGTTTCATGCACCTCACATTTATTACTTTTCTATTTATATGATGGTTTTTGGGGAGACCTATGGGTTAAAACTTAAATGGATATCATCCACTTAACAAATCAAAGAAAATCTCATATCACCCCACTTCCTTCAAACCCTATTTGCATACACAATATTCATACACAAAATCAAAAGGGTGAGTATTATGTAAATGAGAGGAAGTTGAAAACATTGTACTTAGTGTGGGAAGTACAAGTAAACCCATTAGGATTATAGACACGTGCATGCAGTAGGGCCATGCTTGTATGGTACCGAGGAAACGTCATTGGGGATATGGACACTTACTAGAAATTATTCAATGTCGAGAGAATAAATATGAGGAACACATTTATGTGGATGTTGGCTTCTTATAAAAGTAAAAATCCATGGTCAAACCATAGTCAATCATAAGTCTATGGCCAATTAAAGGAATTAACCTCATTAATTTTATCTTTGAAAATGGTATGTTAGATTATGAGTACTTGAAATCTGGATTTATATCTTTCAGGAAATTTGGAATCATTGTGGTACACATGGGTAGCGGGAGTTTCCTTCAATTTACGAACTTATCCTTAACATTCAAATTTGAAGTAAAGGCCCTATATTGTATTGACAAAGATAACTGGTTCTTCTAGTGTGTCAACAAATATTGTGGCCACAATGACCCCCCTTTTATTTTTCTTGGTCAAGCTAAAGGAAATCCCCCCCCATCAAAATTTTTATCTTTAATGCCTAATCTACTACTACTGTGAGCCCATTGTATCCTCTTTGACTACCTAGAGGTTACATATATGGATTTTTTATTGATTTTTTATCGTAAGGAGGTTTTCATTGCTCAAGATATCTTGGTTGGTGTACACTTCAATGTTCTTCAATGCTCCTTGTATAATTTGAAGTGCTCCTTGTGAATAGTCCTTTGAAATTTGATTATCCATTGATCATGTTTTGTGACTCTTCTAAGTTAATTTTTTGTTGATGTTTAAATTCTATTTTTCTATGATGACTTCATGCTTTATCTTGTACCTTGGTTTGAATTGGTGTTCATGAAGCCACAAATTTTCTCAAAGAAGATCAAAGAGTTGCCATAGTTGAGTCAAAGAAGATGATATCAATCCATGGTATGGCTGACGGAAGGAAATTGAAGGTGGGTATTACAATGTGATCATGATATTAAGGCATCCTAAGGTAAAGTCTGAGTAGCCTAGGATGACCTCTATAATGCATCATTTCTCCTTGTCTAACAAACCTGGGTAGCATTCCATTGAGGCTCTTAGGATTATTTATGATATTAATTGGCCCTTTGAATTTAAGGTTTTATCATTCTTCCGTTATTTTTGGTTTTGTTCTTTTAATGATCGTAAATGCCATGAGAAGGTGGTTTAGGGTAGCTTAAATATTGATCTTATGTGAATCTTTCACTGCAATCTAATCATCTTCTTTTACATGCTTATGCTTTCATTTCAATTTCATCCTTCTGTTCATTTCTCATTTTGCAGAAAATTTGGCTTGTTGATTTTGATGACTTGTTGATTTCTTATGCATTGAATTGAACACTCATCTCACTACATCACTTAGAAATGAAAAATAGGCCTTAATAAAAGAGCATATAATCAGATTACATCTTCTTGCTTTCTCAATGCATTCGTGGTATTCACATTTATGTTTGTGTATGATAGGCATGACTAAGTAGGGTGGTTTCTTCTCTCCATATTTTCCTGTACTTTCCTTCTACTTAATGATCCTAATATATAATAATGATAATGCAGATTTGTGAGTAAACAAAGCACTAGAATGTAAATCCATTGACTCAAAAGAATAAACTATGAATTATGTTGAAGCCTTATTATCCTATGTTCATAACGTTGTTTAAGATATTGGGGAAATGAATTCTAAAGTATATTTTAATGCAACTTGAGTTTCTTCTCATTTAAAAGATATGGATTTAGTGTTTCCATTGCTTAATTTGAATCCTACATGAAGATGGTTTACATTTTAAACATTTGATAATTGAATTACTTCCATCTCTCATGCCTAGATTTGTAGTATCATAATATCATTAAGAAGGAATAGTTGTTTTGGATAGGAGATACATACTTGTTTTAAATTTTTTTCTCCCTATGGATCTATTTCTAACTTTGCTCTTGGAAATCTGTTGTTTATATTTTACTTTGAATATTTGGAGTCAATCCTAATGTTTTTTTGTTTTTGAATAATGTTTCCAAGAGAAAAGTATTCCAAGACCTAGGTGGAAGAAGAGAAATAAAACATGGGAGAGAAATATCAAGTTTTTTACATGTTATAGCAGCCTTGGAACTCCTTGCCAAACCACATAAACCTCAATTTTTTCTTTGGGAAACCCCAAATTTCTTTATTTTCCCACTTTAAATTTGAAATGAATGACTATGGGAAACCCTTAATTTGCATTCATATTCACCCAAACTCATCGAGATCTTGATCATCATTGACTTTAATATTCAGAATTTGGACATATTAAGTTTTCATAGTCTAAATATTTTTCTCTCCAATTCAGATGACGGGTGTGGAATCATGACCTTTGTCGATGGAACCTTGACATCACATTACCCATTTGTTGCATGCCACTTGTCTTACTAGGAACCCCAATTTTCATTTGTAATTGTAATTATTTTATTTATCGAGAATCCAATCTAATTTGGCCTAGCCATCATTGAATTTTCAATATCTAGATCTGAGATCCCAATTTATCACATTAATTTTATTCTAGACATCCAGAATTCTCATAATATGTCTTTTTCATATTTCCTAGATTTCTAGGTGTGGAACCTTGATCCATATTTAGAACTTTGACCCGCAGTTGAAACCTTGATCCAAATTTGATTTTTCTTTAATCAACCTCATTTCTCCTTACCCATCTGCATTTGCTTTGTAATATGCAGGCATGTTTATTTTTTATTTATTTTATTTTTATCCAAAATTTTCATTTTTTTTTTTTTTTTTTTACATTTTATTTATTTATTTCATTTTCATTTTTGAATTTTGTTTTAATTTATTTTATTTTTATATCATTTATTTTTTCATATTTGTATTTTTTAATTTTAATTTAATTTAATTTTTTGATTATTTATTTAATTTTTTATTTTCTGTCGGGTTATCAGATCATTGGGTTATCAAGGATATTGCATCATACATTAGACATCAGAAAATTTTCCCAAGGGTTTTGGATTTTGTAACATCCCCACGATAATCCCCAGTTTAATTAATGCTTATGTAGATACAATGTGTGGCTACGACCAAAGCGATATATATGCATAATGTATTTCTGAATTTTAATAATAAAATATGATACCAACTGCTAAGGGGACATGGACAAAGATGGGGGATGAATTAATCCACAAGAGAGGGGAGGTGCTGGAAGAATGTCAAAGACAGGTCCAAGGGGGAATTACCCATGTATATTAATTCAACCCATTTTCCTAAAAAAATGTTATTGGTATATGAACCTTCTAATTTCTGATTGAGTTTTCCCAAAGACAATATTTGAATGCATGTAAAAGGGTGGGTGTGAGAAGTCACATCCCATAGTTATTGGGAGCATGGGGGTTGAGCACAATCATCTTGGGGAAGTGTGTGAGTCAAGAATGTAAGCCAAGGAAAGGAAATTTGTATGAGCAACAACAACGGTTTTGAACAGTCATTTTTTTTGCAGGAGCCACAAGTAGAGAGAAAGAAAGAGAGCTTAGAGCTAGAGGATCCATGGAGGGAGAACTCTAGAGCATGTTGAAATGCATCTGGAGGGATGAATATTGAATATCTAGGTTGTCAAGCCTGAAGAGTGAACTCATGTGTGAGTTGCATTGTAACACCAAGTGTTTGTTGCTATTTTTTATGGTAGTTTTCCTATCAGTGAGTTCCCTTGAGTTCCCAACTGAGATATTCCTAGTTACCTATGCTAGAGAGACCCTGATAACCAAACGGGATGCCCAAGGGACTAAGACAAGTGAAGGGGTACATTCCTTGGGTTGGACAAGTCAAGAGGAAGAGAGTTGGTGGAAAATTAGGATAGTTGTAGGATAATATCAGTGGGTTGTGGGATTTATGAGCTGTGAGTGGAAAGTGAGAGACCACCCTCTTTTGTTGATTGTTAGCCCCAACTTGAGGGTGAGTTGTTGTTGAGATTTGGAAAAACGAGTCTATGGTTAGGTGGAATTTCCATCCCAAGTAGTTGGTTGCACAATTGATTATAAAAGATAAGTGTTTATCTTGTTTCTGTTGCATTATGAGTTTATTCGACGTGCATTAACTCTATAATTGAGAATGATTTATATGTTGTTGTAATAAGATATTTACACTATTCATGTGTGATTTTAGCATGTTGTAGACGAATCTAATTTATGGTAATAGATAGTAGCTAAATATGGTTGTAATTTGTATCTAGAAGCTACAAGAAATTAATTAGTTAGCAGGAAATTTCATTTTTATGAGTATTCTACATCATAATGTTCCTCAGCTAGGATGTGGGATGTTACATTATGGTATAAAAGCCTCTAGTTCAAACACTGGGATTGTATGGACTAAGATAGCTACGAATTTGGGGAAAAGCAGAGGAAAATCATAGTGAAATTCCCAGAGGAAAAGCATATTTGTCTGTGCAAATTTGGGGAAAAGCAGAGGAAAATCATAGTGAAATCCCCAAAATTTGTGAGAAAAATCAAGTTTAAAGGACTTAGAATTTTGTAAGAGTTTCAATGGAGATAATCTACACAGTTGCAACACTGAATTAAATTTGGAATGGTCACATTTCATGTTTTAATGACCACTGTAGAGTTGCATAAAGTTTGGTGAATCAACGACCAAGATCGTGTTTGATATCACAATCAATGACCTAGATGCACTTTGATAAATTTAGAAATTTATAATGTTTTAGTCGTTTGGAAGGTCGATCATATCAACGACCAAGATTCATTTTGGTAGTTGGAAAGAGGAGACAGATCAATGGTATGGATCAATTTTTAGAGGTTGGGAAGATGGAGTCGATCGACGATCAAGATCAAATTGGCTTGGAGATCGATGGTCCAAATTCATCGGGGATTTGGTCGAAATTTCTAAGTGTTGGAAATTTGCTAAGAGAAATTGTCGACGACCGATGGTCAGGTAGACCGAATTGGTGAAGAGTTTGGTTTGGCCAAAATATATCTTCAACAATTGATGATCGATTGTTAAGATCCAAAGACTGAATAGATCTACAAATATAATCACCACAAATACTGAATACACAATAGATCCACAAAGCAAGATAGAAGAAACCACATTCTATTATTATCAAACCCTTAGGGTAGGGCAACACCATACAATGGATCCTATTATGG
>ML794044.1:145991-163592 GCA_009831015.1 Picea engelmannii
CTTTACTCTTACTGTCCATATGTTGTATGTTGCTTGATGACACATGAAGAAATATTAATAATTGTTAAGAAGGTATAAAATTGTTTAAGCTTATAAACAACTGATTCACCCCCCCTCTCAGTTGTATTAGTATTTCCAACAAAAGAAAATCAAGTGGTTGATGAAATCAATAGAAGAGATCATGAGAAGCATATTGCAACCATCATCATGTACAAGAATAATCTGAAAGATAAATTATCACATCAACAAATTCATATCAACAATATCTAAAAATAAAAGAAAAATTACAGCAAGGTAATTTTCAGCAGAAATTTAATCATTTACAACTGAAAGAAAATGGAATTATCATGTACAAAGACAAAGTATATGTGTTGAATTCCAATGAGATAAAAAATGCAGTGCTGAGAGAAGTGCACAATGTGACATGTTGTACATATAGAATACTAGAAGACAATTGCAGCTGCAAGAAGCTAATACTTTTGCCCAGGGATGAAGAAAAAAGTAGCAAATTACATATCCAAATTAACGTCTAGAATGCGTGAAAGTGAAGATCGAGTGTAGGCATCCAAGAAGGTTATTGCAGCCTTTTCTCATTCTAGAATGGAAGTGAGAAATTGCTACAGTGGATTTTATTACAAATCTTCATACAATAGTGAAACAACATGATTCCATCATGGTGGTGGTGGATAAATTGACTAAGGAATCACAGTTTGTTCTAGTAAAGACTACACACAAGGAAACAAATATTGCAAAAATCTACATTAAAGAAGTTGCTAGACTACATGGAGTGCCTAAGGAAATAGTTTCAGACAAAGATCCAAAGTTCACATCCAGTTTTTGGAAAGGTTTGTTCAAGGGATTTGGGACAAATTTAAATCTTAGTACAAAGTATCACCCAGAGTTAGGTGGACAAAAAGAGAGGACTAACACAATAATTAAGGACATGCTTATAATGTATGTGATGCATCAACCATAAAAGTGGGAAGATTATATCCATTTTGTAGAGTTTTCTTACAATAATGGGTATCGGGCCTCATTAAAAATGAGTATGTTTGAAGCATTGTATGGCAGGAAGTGCAACATATCAATAAGTTGGTATAATCCAGCAGACAGAGCAGTTTTTGGGCCAGATTTGTTAAAGGAAATGGAAGAGAAGATGACAAAGATCAAGTAGAATTTAAAGGCTTCCCAGGATAGGAAGAAAAGTTATGCAGACAAGAATATAGATTTTAGATATTTTAAAGTGGGAGAACACGTGTTCTTAAAAGTGAAGGAATTTTTTTTTTCTCTAAAATTAGGAAGTTTCCCAAAGTTGGAAGCAAGATATTATGGACCTTTTGAAATCTTAGAAAAGATAGGGCCAGCTTCATACATGATAGAATTTCATGCATCCATGAGAGTGCATAATGTATTTCATGTTTCATTATTAAAGAAATATCTTCCTAACCATAACCACATAATTGATTGGAATGTGAACTAGGTGGAGCATGAAAGGGATTTTTGGGTGGAACCAATACACATCCTGGACCGGAAAGTCAAAGTGCTCAAGAATAATGCCACGAGGTTGGTAAAGGTTTAATGGACCTACTAAGGTCGTGAACATGCTACATGGGAGAATGAATAAAACATAGGGAAATAATACTCGCAAATGTTTTTCAATTTTGAAGAAAAAATAATTTAAGACTCCATTTTGAGCAGCTAGAGTTCCAGAACCACTTCTTAGAGTCATAGAAAACCTACACTAGGGGAATTGATAAATGAATGTTACATTCCTTGGGTTAGCCCTGATAAATGAATGTTACATTCCTTGGGTTAGCTATGATAAACAAATTTTGCGTTCCTTGGGTCAGCGAGTTGAGAGAAACATGAGATTTTGGTTGGAACTGTTGTTGGAGTTGTGAAATTTCAGAAATTTATTTCTTTAAGCATTGTGATGTAAATTTGTGTGTGTGTGTGTGTGTGTGTGTGTATATATATATATATATATATATATATATATATATCGGCATAGTGTGCATTGAGGACGATGCACAATTGTAGGGAAGGGGGAATGTAACATCGCCACCATAATCCCTAGTTTAATTAATGCTTATGTAGATATAATTTGTGGCTATGGCCAAAGAGATGTATATGCAGATTGTATTTCTGAATTTAAATAATAAAATGTGATACCAACTGTTAAGGGGACATGGAAAGAGATGGCGGATGAATTAATCCACTAGAGAGGGGAGCGTCTAGGAGAATGTCTAAGAGGGGTCCAAGGGGGAATTACCCATGTGTATTAATTCAACTCATTTTCATAAAAAATGCTTTTGGTATATAAACCTTCTAATTTCCGATTGAGTGTTCCCAAAACCCATCATTGAATGCATGTACGAGGGTGGGTATGAGAAGTCGCATACCATAGCTATTGGGAGCATGGAGGATGAGTACAATTAGCTTGGGGATGTGTGTGAGTCAAGCAAGTAAGCCAAGGAGAGGAAATATGTATGGGAAACAACAACAATTTTGGATAGTCAATGTTTTTGTAGGAGCAACAAGTAGAGAACAAGAAAGAGAGCTTGGAGATGGAGCATCTAAAGAGGTGAATTATAGAGCATGCTGGAGCGTATCTAGAGAATTTTGGAGCTGAATATTGAAGAGCCAGGTTGTCAGGCCTGAAGAGTGAACTCTTGTGTGATTTTCACTATAACACCAAGTGTTTGTTGTTGTTTTTGCTGGTAGTTTTCCTAGAAGTGAGTTCCCTTGAGTTCTCGACTTAGATATTATTGGTTACATGTGCTAGAGAGAACCTGATAAATGAATGGGATGTCCATGGGACTGAGATTAGTGAAGGGGTAAATTCCTTGGGTTGGGAAGGTCAAGAGGAAGAGAGTTGGTGGAAAATCGAGATAGTTGTAGGAGAATATTAGTGGGTTCTAGGATTTCTGAGTTGTGAGTGGAAAGTGAGATACCACCCTCTGTTGTGGATTTCTAGCCCCTAGTGCGGGGGTGACTTGTTGTTGATATTTGGAATAACGAGTCTATGGTTGGGTGGAATGTCTGTCCTAAGGAGTTGGTTGCACAATTGTTTATAAAAGATAAGTGTTTTATCTTGTTTTGTTGCATTATGAGTTTATTTGTTGTGGATTAACTTTGTATTTGACAATGATTTATATGTTGTTGTAATAAGCTATTTACTTCATTCATGTGCGATTTTAGTGTGATGTAGATGCATCTAATTTATGTTAATAGACAATAGCTAAATCTGGTTGTAATTCATAGCTAGAAGCTACATGAAATTAATTAGTTAGCAAATATTTTTGTTTTTATGAGTATTTTGCACAGTAATGTTCCTCGGCTAGGCTAGGGGACATTATAGATTTGAACGGGTTTTTTTTTTTTTTTTTGTATTTTGATTTGGTTTTTCTATTATTTATTTTATTTTATTTTCTAATTCTGGGTTTGTGTATAAGGGTATGTACAAGATATTAATGTGGGCTCAATGTTCTACACCTCTCATAACTTCACATGCAAATTACATTGTAGGAAAAAATATATAAACAACTTGTAATGCCTTCCTGCAATGCATGTGGGATAAAACAATAAGCTTGTAAATCAATGGTCAAGATTTACTTAGAGGGGAGATCAACGACTGTTGAGTGCTTGCTTCCAGGAGCAATATCTTGAGTTTTAGGTGGCCAAATTGAACAAGAAATGGCTTATTGGAAAGATAGAATTGTGAGAAACATGTTGGAAGAAATATTTTTTTCTGGAATGATAATATAAATTCCTGAAAAAAATGAGAGAATATACCCACGTTTTTTGTTGAGAAAAGTGGCCCCAAATCGCAATTAAAAGAACCGCAAATTATTAAGGTAATAAACCATCGATTTGCTGTGAACAATGGCCTAACAAAATGTTGAATAATAATGTATCAAAATACAACAAATAACAACCACATATTTGTAGCATAAAGGGACCATGAAATCACCCTAGAAAGAAACCGTGAATTTAATTGTGAAATTTTAGAGAGTTTGCATTATGGAGTTTATGAGACATTATGAATGATTGATTTCGTAATTTTTTTTTTTATTTTTTTATTTTTTTTAAAAGATTGATTACATAGATTTTATTCATTTTTATAATATTATTAATCTTGTTTTTTATATATGTCGACATGAAATATCAAGATATTGGGATAATGAAGCATTAACAAGAAATTATTTGAGATCTTCAATTTTATGAAGACACAGATGCAAAGGAGGTGAAGAGTCCAAAAGA
This sequence comes from Picea engelmannii, assembly GCA_009831015.1. NCBI lineage: Eukaryota > Viridiplantae > Streptophyta > Pinopsida > Pinales > Pinaceae > Picea > Picea engelmannii. The sequence goes on from ML794044.1 coordinate 150,255, forward strand.
TGAATGATTGTAACTGAATAGGAAAGAGAGGAGGTGAAGAATTTGTAGGAGGAACGGTCCCAGGAGCAATCGCTGAGAATTATTATAAATGAAATTTCACCCTCGATTTGGAGAAGGAAGGGGGTCCAAAAATCTAGAGTTGAAGTCTTGTATATTTTTATCAATCTTTATGAAATATTGCAGGCTATCTGGGAATTTTACTTGTACTTCACTATGAAGAACTATTTCTAAAGAATGAATATAAGGAAGAGATAATTCATTATCAGTTTATACAATTCTGCATTGATTTTTTTCTGCAAATTTTTGCAATTTCTCATTTCTGTTAATTTGTTTTTTTTGTAAATGAGTGTGTGAATCTATATTGCTTTGTAAGGTTATAGTACAAAACTGATGTAGGGATTCCCAGGATCTGCCTTAACAGAAACCAGATCTGGGGTCCTTGGAATGCATTATCTGAAAATAAACAAAAAGTGTCTGGGTTGCCACAACGGGAAACCAACCCAGGCTACCATAATCCAGTCTAAAAAAAACTTCATCAAAAGAAATCAAGAAAAGTCTGAACATAGTGGGGTGAGCTCATACTCTGAGAGACAGGGTCTGGGCAGGTCCTGCGCTAGTCTAGGTTGATGGGATGCTCTGCGTCCCCTTTCTACTGTGTCGCACCCTCCTTCCTCTGTTCCACCAGACGTAGCTTTCTGATGCAGGCTGGGGTTCCATTATTGTTAGGTGGAGTGATATCTATCTGGTGGATGTAGCATAAATAAAGATAAAATTGCCCTGCCATCCGCTCCAATTTCTCCTGTTGTCTTTTCTGGTTCTCCACCAACCTTTTTATCCCCATATCCAGGTTGTTGAGGCAGTTGAGAATTCATGTGCGCTCTTTCTTCTACGCTTTAGTTTTCATCCTGTTGGTCTCCCCCCTATTCGCACACATCTTACTATCAACATTTTGGTTCTCCAAGCTTCCTCCATCATCCTGTGGTAGAGGGTTATCCTCGATTGTGTGGTTCTAGGGTCTTGTATCCTCCCTGCTTCCTGGGTTAGTGTTGACCAGGCTTTGCCCCTGTGGGCGTTGTTTATTTTTCCCTCCCATCTTTTAATGATTGTCTTCTCCTTGTTGTATGTCTTCGTGAGGAAAGTGTTTCGTGCATCCCTAGCCGCCTGTTCAATTCTTGTCATCCGACGGGCGCTCTGTGGAGGTTCCTTTCCCTAGGGGTCTCATTTTCTACTGGTTTTATTCATGCATACCATCTTGAATTGCAGGTGGTGGTTCTTACATTGTGTTCTTTCCATGTTCCGCTGTACTTCCTTCTGATAAGTAAGGTGGCCCTATAATTGTGATGCCTCGTTATGTGATATGTTATGGTGTCCTAGCCTTTATGGAGCCAAACCGGCTGCGGTTCCATCCTTGAAATCATGATCTACTCATGAAGGTGGTCCTGCTAGTCAGAAGATTCTGTTCCATAGTGTGTGCATTTGATGGCCCTGCCGTTATCTTTGCTCCAATGCTATGCCCTGCTCATTGTACACCATCCCTTTTCCGGTTCGATATCAGTACTTAGGTGAGGTGTGTTCCTACTTGGCCCTGGTGAGATCTGTCTTCCATTGTCCTTTTTCGCCTGCGAGTTAGTTCCATCGTCCTTTGTCGCCTGCGATTTATCTCTTTAGCTTTCCAAAGGGTAGCTTCTATACTTCTTTTTATTGATGGGGTTGTGGTGTCGTACCTTTTCCTTATGTGTGGTCTGTGTTTGCATTTGAAACCTTATTTGATTGGTGGGCCATCAAATTCTGTCTGGGACCTACATGTCCTATGGTGGTTGTTGTGCCTCCATTCTTGCCGTAATCTCCCATACTACTCCTGTTATCCCAGTCTTTTGCCGCTAGTTGGGTGCAGTATGCTCGGAATTGACCTTGCGGGATGTTGCTCCAGATTGTGTCCAGTTCTGGACCTTCTTTCTCGACCCCCTCATTTTCTATTCTGTCTACCAGTCCATTTCCTGGACTCCTCACCCAGCGCAACTCCACATTGATCCCTGTCTGCAAGTGCTTCTGGATTTTGTTCAGCATGTAGGCCAATCGTCAGTGCCTCTAGATCTTGCCTATTCGGGTACCGTTTTGGATTTTTCTCACTGTGTTGATGACTAGCGTAGAGTCTCCTTCCACTATGGCGTTTGTCATCCCCTCCCGATTGAGAATCTCCAGACCTGTTTCCAGGGCCCCGTATTCTGCGACGTTATTAGTGGAATTTCCGAGGCTCCCCGTGTATAGTCGTATGATATTCCCTTTACTGTCCCTGATTACTCCTCCCAAACCTGTTCTTCCTGGGTTTCCCTTCGCTGCCCCATCAAAATTCAACTTGAGAGAGTTTAGAGGTGGCGGTTTCCAGTTGCGATCACCTCCTTGGAGTTGCGGCTGTTGTCTATTTGGATTGGATTTTCTCCCACTAGTTAATTGGAAAACCTCTAGGACTCTCGACTCCTGGTCTGTGGGTTGCGTGCTACCCTCCTGGTAGTTGTTGCTCATCATCGTCTCGCGTATCATGGAGGTTATTGTTTCCTTGATCTTACCTTCTGGCTAGCTTTGGTTTCTGAAAATGCGCATGTTCCTTTCCTTCCATGTTGACCATATGATCATTCCTGGGGTGAGGATCCAACAGAGGTTCACTTTTGCTTGGTCGTTGTAGTTTTCTCTCCAGATCTTGATTGTTGCGGCTATGTTACCATGGATCCTGTCTGACTGACAAAAGATACTTGCTGCCCAGTCCTACAGTTCTGCAGTGTAAGTGCATTCGTTGAGGAGATGGTTGGTTGTTTCTTCCTGAGATTGACATAGATGACACCTTGACGGACCAGTGAAACCTCTTTTCCTTAGGTTATCCCAAGTTAGGATGCGGTTGTGTAATATTAGCCACTGGAAGATCTTAATATTTGGCCATTGTGGACTGTTCCAGAGCTTATCATAGTGTTGCGCTAGGTCGTCTTGGTTTGGGTCTGCCATATATCGTCGGACTTCGTTTAGGTTGAATTCCCCTCCGTCCTTTTTGCCCCACCTCAATTGGTCTTCTCCTTTCGTTATTGTTATTTTTCGTTTGCCCAGTTCCTCCTCCACCTCTTTTATTGTTGTTGCGATTATCTCATTGTTCTGAGGAATAATCTTGTCCCGGGTTCTCCATTTGTTGTGGTCTGTTCCCTGCTGCTAGTATCGATAGACATTGATTTTTCCTTGTGTGATGAGGTCCTGTTGGAGTATTCCTCTGTCTGGGTTTTCCATCCTTGGTTCCTATTTCCAAGCATCCTCCCAGAATTTGGTTGTTCTGCCATTCTTGATTTACCAAAAGCTGTGTGTCTGAATCCATGCTTTGTTGCGCCATGCTAGGTTCTAGATGGCTGAGCCTTCCTTGGTTCCTCCAAAGAGGATTCTATCCTGGATGCGGGTGTCCATTGCATATTTTTCCTTCCATAGGTTTACCCAAGGTGTTGTAGTTTCTTTGACCCAACACCACCAAAGTTTCGCCCCATATGCATTGTTGGTCGTTTGTGGATCTTGCAGCCCCAAGCCTCCTTTTCTTTTTGGCCTGCACACTTTCTCCCAGGCCACCAGGGCCCATTTTTTCTTTGTTTACGCACCTTGCCACAGGAAGTCCCTCTGGATGGATCTGATTTTCTGTAGGATCCCCTGTGGGGTGGGGAAGACTGACATCATATAGGTTGGAATAGCTTGTAAGACAGTCTTAGTTAGGATTAGTCTTCCAGCTAGATTAAGGGACCTATATGTCCAGTTTTTTACCCGCTCCTATAACCTGTTTATTACTCCTTCCCAAGTTGACAACTTAAATACTTTGTCTATCAAAGGAACCCCCAATTACTTGGTTGGGAGTGTTTTCCGTTCAAATCCTAGGATGTTGGTCAAATTACTTTGGATAGTTGGGTTGGTATTAAAGAAAAAGATCATCGACTTGGAGTTGTTGATCTTAGCACACGAGGCTTCGCCAAAATCTTCTAGAATGTGTTTGTAGGCTTTGGCTTCTTTGACCGTGCGTATGCCATGGAGGAGTGTATCATCTACAAATTGTTGGTGGGTTGAGGTAGGGAAATTTTCGAAGGGTTTGAGCCATGTTATTTCTCTAGTTGTTACTGCGCTCTTTATGCTCCTGCTAAGCCCTTCCATCATTAGAATGAACAGGAAGGGGGACAACGGGTCTCCTTGTCTGATCCCTCTCGTGGGCCAGAAAGGTTTGGTCGGGGCTCCATTTATTAGTAGCGAGTAGCTTGTTGTGGATACTAGGCTAACAATCCAACTGATCCAGTGCTGGGTGAAACCAAAGGCTTCCAGAGTCTTGATCATGTAATTCCATCTAATTTTATCATAGGCTTTTGCTAGGTCCAGTTGTATTAACATTCCCCCCCTCTTATGAAGTTTTAAGGCGTGGATGATTTCATGGGCCTGGATGCTATTGTCCATTATTTGTCTACCCTCCACGAAGCTTGCTTGTTCTTGCGAGATCATTGAAGGTAGGAGGGGTTTCAATCTATTTTCTATGACTTTAGAGATAATTTTGTAGATTACGTTACATAGTGCTATGGGTCTGTACTAGTCCGGGGTTTTGGCTTCATTTTCTTTAGGGATTAGGGCGATCATGGTTGCGTTTAGTGCATTAAGGATGGAGGTAGACCCTCTAAAGTCATCTACTACCTTATAGATGTCCCATTTGACAATTTCCCAGCAGGATTTGAAGAACTCCACAGTGAATCCATCTGGACCTGGTGCTTTCCCACTAGGCATTTCCTGGAGGGCTTGATCAACTTCTTTCGTGGTAATAGTTTTTTTCAGGAAAATGTTTTGCTCCTCAATAATCAGGCGAGGAATATGCTAGGTTATTTTTTGGATGGCCTCCGATCTATCTTGAAGAGGTTCTTGGGCTATTCCACAGAAGTGGTTGACCATAGCGCTTTAGATTTTCAGATGTGACTCGCGCTCGATTCCATCCTGGTCCTTGATCTTCAGTATTTTGTTATGGGATCTTCTGGCCATGGTTGTTCTATGGAAGAACTTGGTGTTCCACTCTCCTTCCTTTAGCCATCGGATGCAAGACTTTTGATGCCAGAGTTTTTCCTCCTACTGGCATAGCGCCTCCCATTCTTGTGTCATTTGGAGCTCTTCCTTTTTCCAGTCCTCCGTATAGCCTTCCCGTAAGAAAGTTTCTTGGAGTTTTTTCATTTTTTCTTCGATGTTGGTTTTCTCTGTGTTTATATTCCCAAAGATATCCCTGTTCTAATCCTTTAGTTTTTTCCTGATGTATTTAAGTTTCTTGTGTAGTTTGAACATCCTAGTCCCTTGCTCTGGTTGCTCCTCCCTCCACCATTGTTTGATTTTTTCCTTGAAGGTCGGGTGATCGATCCAGAATTTCTCGAATTTGAAGGGTCTATTCTTAGGTGTTGTTTGGAAGTCGACCTCTAGTTGTATTGGCCAGTGATCGAATCCACCCCAGGGGAGGATGTTGCAGTCTAAGGTTAGCCCCTGCATGATGATTGACTCTGATACAAGGAATCGGGCAAGTCTTGTAGCTACCTAGAACTGGTTCATCCATTTATTGTTCCAAGTGAACTATCCATTCTTGGTTTGGAGGTCTACCATCTCCACTCTGTCTATAAAATTTGAAAACTCCTTCGCATCCCGATCCAATCTTCTCGTACCACCCTTCTTTTCCACAAGGGAGGTGATAATTTTGAAGTCCCCTGCCAGTATCCAATGGAGGTTGGTGCCTCGGCCTTTTATATATTCTAGGCCTCGAATCATTCCTTTCTTTTCCTCTGGCCCGTGGGGCCCATACACGTTTATTCATAGAATCTCCTCAGTATTTCCTATGATTTCCATGCGTACCGTTAGGGTGTACCTGGTTGCCTCGGCTGCTAATAAATTTAGGATTTGGTGGTCCCACAGAGTGAGTATGTCGCCTGACCTTTGGTGGTCTTCGATGGATACCATCTTGTACTTGCACCAGTGTTGTTTACTGATTGCCTCCATTCTGTCTGTAGTACATTTCGTCTCTTGAATAAAACAGAGATCTGATTTCTCCTGCTTTAGTTTATTCCTAAGGATTGTTTGTTTTCTTGGGTTGTTTAGGCCTCTTATATTCCAAGTTATAACCTTCATTTTTAAACTTGTGGGGAAAGAGTTTCTTGATCTTACCCGAGTTTATCAGTAGTGCTCCCAGCTCCTGTAGTGCGACGTTGTTTGATTTCCTGCCTTTTTTCCTTCTCGTCTGTTTGGGTGATGGCTGTGATTGTCCCTCGCCTGCTTTCACTCCTAGGTGTCCTATATCCTCGTGAGTGTGTTTTTTTCCTCTGGCTTTGGCTTCCTTCCGTAGGAGGACCATGTATTGGATGCGGTCGAGTTTCTCTGTTGGTACGTTATTGACTCCCTGCCTTTTCCATTATTCTAATATGTGCGGAAGGTTTATCCCTTCCCTTTCCACCAAGTCTCTGAGATCAAGGTCTTCTGTACTGGCTTCGCTCAGGGTCATCTCTGCATCCCCCTTTGCATCTTGCATGGCAGTGTTGTCCTCTTTTGTTTCTCTGTCCATCGGGGTTGCGCAACTCCCCTAAGCTATTGTAATGTTTGGTTGTTGGGTGGGCTCTTTTGTTGCTTGGTCCTTGAATTCTGGAACTTTTGCCGAGTCCTTTTCTTATGTTTTCCCTTTGTTTGTTTGGTCCCTTCCTTCCATTGTGTTCCGAGTCTCCTGGGTATTTCCTGCCGAGGTTTTATTTTTCTTTTTATTTGCTCAGTTCTTGGGGTTCGGGGTTATAAACCCTTCCTCGTCTTGCTGTGTTTTTGGATTTACCACTTCCTGCCTTTTGTTTAGAGGGCACTCTCTGATCAAGTGTCCATGCTCATGGCATCATTGACATCTAAAGGGGATTTGTTCATAATCTACGTTTTGGATCCATTCCTCATCCCTGAATTCTAGACTTATGGCCTCTGAGAGTGCTCCCGAAACGTCCATCTCTATACAGATTCTTGCATACGATGTGTATCTTCCTTTTAGGTTGGCTTCTGAGGTCTTCACATATTTCCCCAATTTTTTGCCTATTTCTTCAAAGGTAGAGGGCAGCCAATAGTCTAGGGGTAGGGAATAGAGTCTCAACCATACTGGTACCTTTTTGAACGTTTCTTTCTCTGGGGTGAAATTTTCTTTCCAGGGTTGCATGTAGAGTCCCGCCGAGGCGTGGAAGTATGGACCTCCCTCAAAGACTTTGTCCCTGTCCTCCAGGTTAATAAAGACTACAGTGAAGAAACCCTTCGAGACTAGGTGGAGTTCCACTTCTCCATTTGGCTTCCAGTGGTATTTAATCCAGTTGCGCAAATTTCTTTCTGTGGGCCATAACCCCATGAATTTTCATATGAGCGCATGCATCTTCATTTGATCCCTATAGAGTTGCATTTGTGGGTCCTCCAGTAACACCTTGGGTATCAATGTTGTTTTGGGTTTGTAGGGGTTGCTCTCTTATGTCTCGTTAACCTTCCTGGTCTGGTGTTTTTCATTCTGATTCTCCTTATCGACTTCCTCCATGGTCTCATTTTTGTCCCGACTTCTTTCTTGTTGCTTCCCTGGTTCTGCTCTCGAGGTTCCTGTCACTGGTGCCTTGAAAACTCCGCTTCTTGGCCCTTTTCCTCTGTCCACCACTACCTGTTTGTATGAGGGTGTCCCCTTGCCCCCCCCCCCCGACTGCTCATGTTGCTCTCTGTTGTGGCCGCAAATTTCAAACCCTAAGCCTTTCATTCTTCCTGGCTCTGTCCTCCACTGGGATGATTGATAATGTCATTTATGTCAATTGTTTATGTATATAATATTATGAATTGTTTATGAATGTGATTGCAGAGACATATTTATTGTCATATATATATGCAGTTGAATATGCTAGTAAAGTTTATGTTGATATTTATGAATTCCTTCTAGCTTTTAATATTTAAATTGTTTGCTCGTAATCATCATTTATGTCACTGTTAGAATATGATTGCATTATCATATTAGATTAGAATGTATTTAGGATTTATAATAGTTTAAATTAACAAGTCTCTTTGCAAAGAACAATCAATTTAGTTAGAAAAAACCTGGCCCACATGCCGGTGGATATTTCCATACCAAATGAGAGCATGTTTAATTGGGACCTGCCATAAGGAAATCCTCCCTCATGTTGGCATGGGGAATTTTCCCGCATCGACACCAGGATTCATCTAGAGAGGCACTTAAAAAGAGAACCCTTCTCCATTATACTTGGAGTTTTAGGTATTGTTCTAGCTCCCAAAGAGGTGTTTCCTCTAGAATTTTGTTTTTGGATTTTCATTGCAATTGATTGTTGAGTCTAATGCATCATTTTAATGACTATGATGTATTATATCATCCACTTATTTTCTAACATAAGTTTAATGTACCTACGGGGTATAATATGGGGTACTTAGGGAGGTACCCAAAGGGATAATCAATGTAATGTGGCCATAATCATAGAATAGGTCCACTTGGTAGTTGATGGGTAATAAATAGGCCCACTAGGTAGTTAAGTGGAAATAATATAATAATAAGGGGTAGTTGGCATAGGCCCTTAAGAATACTCATGAGAAAGTATAAATACACATGAGTAACATTGCATTGGATATATTAGGTGTTGGATGTATTGTATTGTAGCAAGCATGACTTATGGAGTGATTCCTTCCATAAGAAGTAATTGATGGTGTTACCCTACCTTAAGGGTTCTTCTCTATATCCTTGTGTTATTTATGGTGTGAATTCATTTGATATTTATGAAGTTTAAGAGTATATTTCTCAAGTTAAGAGTTATGTTTTATCTTTGATATATTAAGGTATACTATAGAAGTGTCATTTCATTAGAATGGTGTTATGGTAAACAAGTTGTTTGTCAGGTCCACCTGAAACTCTTCTCGAGCCTACTTGGAGTTTTGGGGGTTTTTGTGGCTCCCTAGGAGGGCTTGCCTTTATATTATTTCATGGATTTTAGTCACAATCATTTCTCAAGTATTATCACTACAATGTTATATATCACCCACTTATTTGCATATGGAAGTGTCATTTTGTGTGAACAATGATGTCATAAACAAGTTGATTGTCAAGTCTATTTGAAAATTGGTTGTGGGTCATTGTAAGGTGGATGGATTTCAATTTTCTACCATCTCGCTCTATAACACATGAGTTGTGAGGTTCTCCAAGCTTATCACTTAAACCCTATGGACCTTAACCACTATAACACTTAACATTTAAAACCCTTATTTGGTAACCCACATGTTAGTTTTGATTTATAGTAGGATAGAGATGTATCTAATTCATATTGGTTATTTGAAGTAGATCATTCTCCAGATTGAGGTTCTTTCCTTCATGAGAGATGGAGCTATGGATAGTATTGAGGTCCTATTTCTAGAGAGCATAGAGCTATGCCTCATCTGACATGAGAGAGGACACATATTTGTTACAAATAATTTTTTTTATTGATTTAGTAAGATATAAGTGAATTATTACAACAATGAATAATATTTGTTTTTACTTTCATAGGGACCCTGCCATCTAGCTGTGAGGGGACCCTAGCCTTAGGTAGTCTTGGTACCAGTAGTTAGAGAGGAAATACAACTCTCCCATCATAGAATACACATACATCATCGAAGGATAATGATGAGTTCTAGGACTAAGGTATTAAATGTGGATTTAATTCTTGTTCATTTATGGATATTTTTAATTTTGAAAGTTTGAATTCATAAGAAAACATTGATTTTAATGAGTATGTGTTTTTGTTCTAACTTGCAGAGGTCCCTAGTGGGTAGGATAATCTTGCATCTCCCCATATTTGGGAGAATGAGGTGACATGAATCACTCTTAAGGAGATATTTGGTTAGAGCAACTAGTTGTGTAGATATATATTAGCTATTCCACATGGTGGTGCCACTCAACACTCTATGACAATGATGCTGAATATAATTGACCAATTGATGGATCTGTATTAGTGGGTGGGACCACAATGTACCCTTTGGAAGAGTATGATCCTAGGGACAAGGGTTGAGGTGTTAGGGATTGGTAATTAGGAGGTGGTGAAATCCATGATGAGAGGACATAATGTGAGGGGTACACTATTTGATATCCCTCCTAACCATGGAAGGTGAAATTGTTGAAACTCCAAGAGTTTAAGATTGACGCTAAAATTCGTCATGTTATTACAGATTTATCAGAGTGTGGGGCATTTTCCCCTACCATGATGAGGTTTCATTATAATTTGAGACATATATCTATGTTGAGTTTTTGTTTCACATGCACCCTCACTATAATTATCACATAATCATTTTTTTATGGTCTAGGTAGGGGATGCAATTATGACCATTCTAGGGCTCATAGAGACCCTAATGTAGTACTGCCTCCTACTAGATTGGTACCATTGCTGAGAAATAGTATTTTATTCCCTAGGAGTTGCAGGATCTATCACATCTCAGAGTTGAGGTGAGGGATGTTATGGCAGACACCATGCACACTTCGTTGGGTAGTATCTCAGTTGTTTTATCTAGTGAGATATTTAGGCCACCACTTGTTTATGTAGATCCTGATTTGTGTTTTTTGGTGATAACATAATTCATTGTTTACCCCCAATCAATTATTGTAGTACGTTATGGACTCCTAGGATGCATATTTTCAGTTGCATAATAGATGCAGGTCAATTAATAGAAGCATGGTATAGTTTTGTATGCTTAAATTATCTTTATTGGTCTTCAATTGATCATGTATTAATTATATGTAGAATCAACTCATCAAACACCCTTTTTTATCTTTATAAAATGCACATGTTGTCATTTCTTGATGAGATTTACTCTAGTGAATATTTGATTTCTCATCCACATATGGAAAATGAAAGAGACCCGATCAATATATGATTGATTTCTAGAAGTATATGGCTAGTATTTGGTTTAATTATGGCTATATCATCCTAATGTTATTTACATATCTCATTCAAATAATGAAGGCTAAAGGAAAGGGTGTTGTTGATGGTCCTCCACCCCCACTAGAGCATGAGCCCATAGTTGAGCTTGAATCTCCACATATCCCCGGTATGGAGATAGGTACTAAACTTCGGTACCTAATCGATGAGGTGCAATTTTTTAAACAATTCAATTAAATCCAAATTATACATCAATTTTTGAAATAATGATTATACTATTTATTAATTTAAGTGTTTACATGTGTAATATCACCGCACAAAGGTCTAGGTACAAGGGATTGTCGATGTCATAGTGATGTGGTCACATGAGTGAGATTCAACACTTCATCAACATCTTGATGAGGGCCCACTGATGATCCCAAGATTGGTGGTGCAAACTTAGATGTCATATATGAAAACTTAGATCCCATATACACAGTTTAATGTTAACTCAATCGAGGTGACTTCATCCATCAAGTTAAAAGTTGAAATTATTGTTAACTCATAAATTTTGTACTTAGAAAAGTTATCTAACTAGATTTTAAATTTAATGGCATTTTAATGCACTAGAGGGTATTTTTATGAGTTATTTTCATGTCGACACTCTTACGGGTGATGAGAGGCATATTGTTGGTGGAAATGGTGGTGGTGATGGTGGAATAGGTGATGTGGTGCCTAGTATAGGGGACAATGGTGGTAGTGGAGGTCACATGGCTAGTGGTGCTAGATGATTTAGATTTGTAGTGTTTTCTTATATCCTAGCATTGATGTCATTTTAATGTTTTTAGCCTAGTGCCTTGAATAATTTGCACTATATCTAATTGTTATATATATGAACTTACTTTTTCATAATTTTTGTGGACATTATAATTATTTTTTGGACTTTATAATGAGTAGTAATGTATTTTATTCATATTGATGAGTATTGAGGAGTGTTGATGAATGTGGACTTGATGATCAACATTGATGAGTGTTAATTACAAATTTTCATTTACAATTTCCAATGAAATTTCCAAGGAAAATCCCTAATAACAATTCCTAATGACTTGATATCATACTTAGAATAAATTTAATAAAATTAGTTTACATGCTTTATCAAAATAAAAACACTTTAAAATTTTAAAATAATTTTGAAATATTATTTAGTATGATTTTATGATTCTCTTTTGTTCCTAAGTTCATTTTCAACAAATTGTTTACTAAAATTTAAGAAATAGAGTTTTAAATAGTGGAATTGATGCTTCCAAATTTGTTTTCAAACTTTTTTTAGATTATTTTTAATTCTTTACCTATGTGGAAATTGATAAGTGGAGGTTGGATTTGAGTTTCTTGAGAGTTATTTAATGATCAAATTAGATTTCATTTAACATCTGTTCATTATTTTGCATATTTGATCGTTAGGCATGTATAATGATTATTGCTAGGATGGAGTGATCAATTTATGAGATATATTTATTATGTATTCATTTTTTTATCTTTATCATTAATCTTCTATGAAATTACATAGTCATTATGGTTTAACTTTTGTATTTCAAGTCATCTAAAATTTAAGTAATTTGTGTTGAAAGTGAATATTTTACACAATTAACCACCCAAATTTTCATCATAATTGTTTATTCTTAAATTCCTCATTTGTTACCTTAAATCATGAATGAGTCACAAAATTTACATTATACTCAATAATTTTATTCATTTAATAAAATATCACTCAAATAATGATAAGAAATATGATGAATAATAAAAAAATCTTAAATCATGAATGAGTCACAAAATTTACATTATACTCAATAATTTTATTGATTTAATAAAATATCACTCAAATAATGATAAGAAATATGATGAATAATAAAAAGATAGGTGATATGGAGGCATGGCTACAATATCATATGTGAGTAAACCTATGCATATTTACAAATATGATTTGTGGTGGTTATCTATCAACTTCAATTAATTATATGTTTTTTTTTGTAAGAAGATATGATACAAGAAATCGAGACAAAATATTAGATGCAAGTATTTTTTATCCGACTAGGTATGGGAAAGTTGAGATATGGTACACATTATCATAACAAAGGAGAACGTCAAATCATGCAACATTGATGCAATATAAATTTAATTTAATACATAAAGGGTAAATTTGACTTTCAATGATGTCTAATGTCCATTTTTTGGTTCTTGAATTGGTTAACAATCCTTAATATTACCACCCGCTATGGTGGTTAATGTACATAGAGATGATGCTTGTCGTCTTGAAAAAGTAGGTACACAAATATCCACTTTGAAATGATGTCCAAGGTTAAACACCTATATGACATGAAACAAGTTTAGAGATGTACACTTTCCTTACTATCTCAAACGACTTGGATTGTGT
>ML794044.1:164411-176840 GCA_009831015.1 Picea engelmannii
TGGTATTTGGTGGAATAAAAAACTAGGGCGGGCTCGTACTCATGTGACACATGGTTTATTCTGATCGCTACCACTATAACCTCCAGACGTACCTATGCTACCCCCACAAGCGACATACGTGGCTAGTCAATATTTGAACTAGAGATGTCACAAGGAGTGCCTTAAGAATATACTCTATCACCAACTAATCTATACCACGAGGGCCAAAGATCTATCAAAGAGTTACTTCCTATTCAATTGTGCATACTGATATGCACATGATGACCACTACACGATATTGGTGTCATTGTCTACCATTGGATCACGAGTGTAAATATGAAGATAGGGAAGTGCTTATTGGACACTACTATATTAAGGTTAGGAGTGCTCTTTGAAACTTTTTTATATGATTGCAAACAAAATTGTAAAAAAAATATTGACTTTTGGTGATCTTTTTAATCTAATTCAAGGATCCCATATAGTTTTGTTTTCAAAAAAGAAATGAAAATAGTTTGGATGTATACAACTTACTCTTTCTGATTCTAATCTATAACATCTCTTATATTATGAATAATAATACTATAATAATTATTGCCAAATCTGAATGAACATTGGAAAAAAGATAAATTTCAATCTATTTATAGTTGCATGAGAAATACAATACAAATCTGATAAAACCTCATAAAGTTAAATACCTCCATACATATTATCAAACTAGGAATAACTAGTTGGTAGCTTCTTATGACATTAACATTGAACCCAATTGTACTTGTATATAAAAATGTCACACAACACACATTTGTCATGTCAAAACATATAAAGTTATTATTATAATTCCACACACAAGTGCACTAAAATGTCAATAATATGCACTTTTTTATTTTATTATCCAAGCATAAGTAAACAAAACAAGAGAAGTTGAAGTTGTGGAGCAACAAGTCCCTGCCAAGAAGAAAAGAAGGCATAACGCATGTGCTTTTAGTAAAACTGAATATAAAGAGAGAAGCAATCCATGAAGACTTTGTCTATGTGCACCTGCAACCAGAGGCAATGCTACATATAATGTTATATTGAAGTTCAATTGTACATTTAAACATTTAGATATATTAAAAATGCACATTAATGCAAATCCAATTAAATTGGTTTAACTATATTAAAGAGTTATATTGATACAAATCCAATTAAGCATTTATATATGTTTACTATGCAACATGAATTATAAAATGTGTACTATGAAGGCATGAAGCTCGATGATGCACATTTTTATTATGTATATTTTGACTTTACATGTCTTGCTACTTCTCGGAGACTCTAAAATCATAATCGACTGGATAAATGACAAGGTTGACCTCCGAACAACAACTCTGGAGTGCTGGAAAGAGAGAACCATCGAAGCCAAAAGACACATCAAGAACCTCTCTGCCTCTCACATCTACAGAGAAGACAATGTCATTGCGGACCACCAATCAAAATTGGCTTTATCCCGGCCTCTCGGTCTCTTAACTTTCGCCAGATGGGAGGATGGAAACGAGGGCCCCTCAACTCTTCTCAAAATCTGATGTAGAAGACTCCAGGTCATGAAATCTTAATTCTGGAAGCAGCATCTTGGTTCTGCATCATAATTTTGGGCTATTTCGGCGATATCTTTGGAACAATTATAAAAAAGGCAAATTAAAATGGTATATAAAACAGTCTGCGAGATGCCAATAGCACACCTATCAGAAATATCTAGTATCAGAGCTCATTATGGCAGCTTACTTATGATATTCTATGACAGCCTGTGAGCTGATTTTTAAGCATATTTACACAAGACTGCGAGTTGCTAATAGCATATCTACATAGGTCTTCGTTTGATGGCCACTGCATCGATGCTATGTAAAATATTTATATACTTATGAATATAAAAGAATAACATTTATCATGGAAAAAAATAGATGGTGAAGACGTATGAAGGCAACTTCCTATCAATTACATCTAATTCTACTACTTTTAAAATGTGAAAAGTATTGTAATAATCATGTGAAGAACGCTTGCTATAATGATCATTGCAAGCATATTGTAGAAAAGATACAACTTCTAGTTTCACAACCTCCAAATGTCTCCAATATTTTGAACACCCTTATATAATTTAACTTAGTTTAGAAGCACGAGCAAGCATGATTGTTACAGTGATGTGAAGTTTTTTTTTAAATGAATTTCCAATTTCATTTTTCATTCCAATAATGAACTGTAGCGCACCCTTTTTCTGGCTACCAAGGTTTAACCGCTATTAAGAGAAGGTTATAACACCACTCTATACATAACTCATTTAAGCACAGAGTAAAACATATTATTTACTGTTATAATTAGCAATCCATAGCATTCCATATTAATTCGTATACACAATGGAAATCATGATAACATAAACAGTAGAGTCATGCAAAACGTGATAAAAACATAATTAGATACTTATCTTTTAACAGTGGTAGAATCCACCAACCAAGTGCAGGCCTTCCACGAACCTCCCAGCCTTAGACCGCACTGCTCATCAGCTCAGCAATGGGTCACCCCCGAGCTAGGACTAAGCTCCACCCCAAGGCAAGGAAATCTAGGCTAGGCTGAGGTTACAAGGAAAACAACACATAAAATCTGGAAGGATTCTTCCCAGGATGCCATCTTACGCCCACTACTATCAGACTCTCATTCCCCACATGCCTGTTCCGCCCGGGAGTATACACCTTCACAAGCACAGTCCATCGGTGCTAACCTCCCTCTCTGGGTCTCGGCAACAGGCCGGATCAGGAAGTCTCAGAGCCTGAAGCTGGTGCTGGACACTCTCTGGAAGAAACCTCTTCCAACAACATCCACCTCCCTCACCTAGAGAGAGATCACACACAGGCTCAATCACAACTCGCGCTAGCCATCAAGTCACGCACAGTCCAACTCTACGTGGTTACCATAGCCAACTGAAAATACAAACACGGCCTCCCAAACAGGCTCAACAATGGCTCAAAGCCTCACAGTGATGGTTCATAGGAATGTGTGATGAGTAACTCCTGCAGGGGTTGACACAGAATCCACGACTCAGAACAGAGGGTGAGACCGGCTCTTCAAAACAACACAGGCTTTCCCACTAGTTCAACAATGGAGGAATGGTTCAAGGTCTCGGCTTCGGAACAGATCCTCCACGCATATGTTCGATCAGTTAGACAGAGGATGTGCACAGACTATCAAAGACAATACGGTTTCACGACTCTCAGAACGCACGCGGTATTCTTGCAGAGGTTGGGTTGGTCGTACTGTTTAGCGCTCCCTACATGCTCAGGTAGTCGGGTGGAATGGAGGTGGAATGGGTGTTACTTTTGGCCGGGTTTGAAGAAAGAAATTGCTGAATACATCGCCAGATGTATGGAGTGCCAAAAGGTTAAGGTTGAGCATAGGCACCCAGCAGGGTTGCTCCAGCCTTTACCCATCCCTGAGTGGAAATGGGACGTGGTAACAATGGATTTTATCACCAGACTACCTAGAACAAGCAAGCAGCATGACTCAATCATGGTGGTGGTGGACAAGCTTACTAAAGCTGCCCATTTCATTCCATTGAAAACCACCCACAGGGCAGTAGATGTTGCTGATATCTTTTTAAAAGAAGTTGCACGCTTGCATGGAATTCTTAAGACAATTGTGTCTGATAGGGACCCAAAATTCACTTCGAATTTCTAGAAAGGACTGTTCAAAGGATTCGGAATGAATCTGAACTTTAGTACAACGTATCATCCCGAGTCTGATGGACAGACAGAGAGAGTAAATAGAGTAATAGAAGACATGTTGAGAATGTATGTGATGGATAAACCATCAAGGTGGGAAGACTACCTGCATTTGGTAGAATTCACCTACAATAATGGGTACCATGCATCATTGAAGATGAGCCCATTCGAAGCGCTTTATGGAAGAAAGTGCAACACTCCAGTGAGCTGGGATAATCCAGCTGACAGAGTAGTAGCTGGACCTGAGCTACTTAAAGAGATGGAAGATCAAATGATAAAAATTAAACAAAATCTAAAATATGCCCAGGACAGGTAGAAAAGTTACGCTGATAGTAATAGAACCCATAGAGAATTCAAAGTGGGTGACCATGTTTTCCTGAAAGTGAAAACTAACAGGAGTTCCCTAAAGCTGGGAAGTTGCGCCAAGTTGGCAGCAAGATTTTCTGGGCCATTTAAGATCCTAGAAAGGATTGGTCCGTTTGCATACATGCTTGCATTACCTGCATCTATGACTGTACATAATGTGTTTCATGTTTCACTACTTAAGAAATATGTACCTGATGCTAATCATGTTATCGATTGGAATGTGATTCAGATGGAACCAGAAGGTGTCTTGCAAGTGCATCATGTGCGCATATTGGACAAGAAAAGCAAACAGCTCTGGAATCGAGCTATAGAGCTTGTAAAGGTCCAGTGGACCTGGTACAGTCCTAAGGACGTGACATGGGAGCATGCAGATGTTATGCAGGCAGAGTACCCACATCTTTTTGAATTTTTTTGAAAAGCTTGCAGATGCTATGTAAAGTTGCACTAAGGATAGTGGAAAAATAAGGGGAGGGGAATTGTAGTGTCCCCAAGGCCGAGCCTTTGTAAATCTGAGGTATGAAATGAACTGTAAATATGTGTTATAGGCTGGTGAGCCAAGTTTTGTATAAGCCGGTAGGCTTATGTGATTGTTAGTCCAGAGAGCCTAAGGGTTGAAGGCCAAGGGCCTTATTTTGTACCTGTATGTATGCAACACATTAATAAAATATAAACACCGCCAGGTGCAGACCGACCACGATGAATGAGTGAAGGGGGACTGAGCATCCACAGAGTGGGCAAGGAATTAGGGGATGGAAGGTGGAAAAGGGGCTAAGTGTTGAGCATAGGGGCTAAGCCTAGGGGGCTTAAGCCTGGGAATAATATTTTAATATTATCCCCAAAAGACATGTGCATTTTATGTTTATCCTAAGTTCCTGGCAAGGGGAAAGCATGTAAAGGGGATGCATGCGGATGGAACACATGCAGTTCCATGGGTGACAAGTGTCCACCCTGATGCATGCAAATAAAACAGACGAGGTAAGCCGTGAGGGGGGATCTCTCATCCATTCGACCCGAATGTCCTGAGCGTGAACCGTGTAACCTCTGCAAGAGACCTCGTGCAATCCTGAAACGGGGAAAAAGCTCGTGTTTGTTCTGCAAAATCCGTGTACACCCTCTGTTCTGAGAGCCGAGAAGATTATGTTCATCTGAAAAGCCAGTTCACTCTTTACCCGTTCTGAACCAGGGAGTCTGTGTAATTCCCTGCGTGGATTGTTGTCACGCGTTCCCAGGATCAACACCATGAGACCTTGCCGCCATTGTTGAGCTTGTGTGAGAAGCCCGAGTCTATATTCCTGATTGATTGTGGTGGTCACACAGAACTGTACTACGCGTGGCTTGCTGGCCAGTGAAAGTTGTGATTGATCCTGTGTATGACCTCTCTCTAGGTGAGGGAGGTGACTGTTGTTGGAAGAGGCAAGTTTTCAGGCCTGTGAGCAACTCTTTCCAGGTGAGAGAGTTTGCTGGGAAGTGGTTTCTTCCAGAGAGTGTCCAGCACCAGCTTCGAGCTCTGAGACTTCCTGATCCGTCCTATTGCCGAGACCCAGAGAGGGAGGTTAGCACCAATGGAATGTGCTTGTGAAGGTGTATACTCCCGGGCGGAACAGGCATGTGGGGAATGAGAGTCTGGTAGTAGTGGGCGTAAGATGGCATCATGGTAAGAATCCTTCCGGATTTTTGTGCTATTTTCCCTGTAACCTTAGCCTAGCCTAGGATTCCTTGCCTTGGGGTGGAGCTTAGTCCCAGCTCGGGGGTGACCCACTGCTGAGCTGATGAGCAGTGCGGTCTAAGGCTGGGAGGTTTGTGGAAGGCCTGCACTTGGTTGGTGGAATCTACCACTGTTTAAGATAAGTATCTGACTATGTATTTATCACATTTTGCATGACTCTACTGTATACATTATCATGATTTCCGCTGTGTGTATGAATTAATGTTAAATGCTATCGATTGTTAATTATAGCAGTAAATAACATGTTTTACTCTGAGCTTAAATGAGTTTAATTGTTTAAATGCATGTGGATTATATAATGTCTGTATGAGTTTTGTATTAAGGGGTGTTATAGTTCCCTTTTATAGCAATTAAGCCATAGTAGCGAAAAGGGTGCGCTACAGTTTGGTATCAAAGTCAATGTGTTATTCCGTGTAGTAACACCTACACGGTAGTGAGTGTAAAGGGGTGTGACAGTTTGGTATCAGAGCCAATGTGTTATTCCGTGTAGTAACACCTACACGGTAGTGAGTGTAAAGGGGTGTTACAGTTTGGTACTCAGTCTGGTACATGCTAATGGTTGCAGCATGTAATTCATGCACTTTTCTACTGAGTGCGCTTTTCTGGGTCTGTATGAAAAGGTACAGGCCATTTGAGAGTGGCCAGCGCCAAGTAATGTGGCAGAAGTTAGATATTTTATGGGTCTGGCAGGCTACTATAGGAGGTTTATAGATGGATTCTCAAGGATAGCTCATGCTATCACTTCCTTGCAAAGGAAGGAGAAGACGTTCCAGTGGACTGAAGAATGTGAGAGTAGCTTCCAGTGATTGAAGCAACTACTAACTAGTGCTCCAATCTTGAAGATTGCAGATCCAAATAAGGATTACGTAGTGTGCACAGATGCGTGTAAGGAGGGGCTGGGAGGAGTTCTCAGCCAAGAAGGATTTGTAGTTTGTTATGAATCCTGAAAGTTGAAAGAGCATGAAAAGAATTATGCCACTCACAATTTAGAGCTGGCAGCAATTGTCCATGCCTTGAGGAAATGGAGACATTACCTCATGGGCAAGATATTCGAGTTAAGAACAGACCATAACGGTCTGAATTATTTATCTGATCAGCCGACCTTAAATGCCAGGAAAATTAGATGGCTGGAATTTCTATGCAAATATGACTTTGATATCAAGCATATCAAAGGGAAAGAAAATAAGGTGGCTGATGCACTCAGCAGAAAAGTGCACGAATTACATGTTGCAACCATTAGCATGTACCAGACTGAGTTGAAAGACTGAGTACCAAACTATAACACCCCTTTACACTCACTACCGTGTAGGTGTTACTACACGAAATAACACATTGGCTATGATACCAAACTGTAACACCCCTTTACACTCACTACTGTGTAGGTGTTACTACACGGAATAACACATTGGCTTTGATACCAAACTGTAGCGCACCCTTTTTGCTACTATGGATTAATTTCTATAAAAGGGAACTATAACACCCCTTAATACAAAGCTCATACATACATTATATAATCCACATGCATTTAAACAATTAAACTCATTTAAGCTCAGAGTAAAACATGTTATTTACTGCTATAATTAACAATCGATAGCATTTAACATTAATTCATACACACAGCGGAAATCATGATAACGTATACAGTAGAGTCATGAAAAATGTGATAAATACATAGTCAGATACTTATCTTAAACAGTGGTAGATTCCACCAACCAAGTGCAGGCCTTCCACGAACCTCCCAGCCTTAGACTGCACTGCTCATCAGCTCAGCAGTGGGTCACCCCCGAGCTGGGACTAAGCTCCACCCCAAGGCAAGGAATCCTAGGCTAGGCTGAGGTTACAGGGAAAACAACACAGAAATCCGGAAGGATTCTTACCATGATGTCATCTTACGCCCACTACTACCAGACTCTCATTCCCCACATGCCTGTTCCACCCGGGAGTATACACCTTCACAAGAAGAGTCCATCGGTGCTAACCTCCCTCTCAGGGTCTCGGCAACAGGCCAGATCAGTAAGTCTCAGAGCCTGAAGCTAGTGCTGGACACTCTCTGGAAGAAACCACTTCCCAGCAAACTCTCTCACCTGGAAAGAGTTGCTCACAGGCCTGACAACTTGCCTCTTCCAACAACAGTCACCTCCCTCACCTGGAGAGAGGTCATACACAGGATCAATCACAACTTGCACTGGCCAGCAAGCCATGCACAGTATAGTTCTACATGACCACCACAGTCAACCGGGAATACAGACTCGGGCTTCTCACACAAGCTCAGTAATGGCGGCAAGGTCTCACGATGTTGATTCTGGGAACGCGTGACAACAATCCACGTAGGGAATTACACAGACTCCCTGGTTCAGAACGGGTAAAGAGTGAACTGGCTTTTCAGATGAACACAATCTTCTCGACTCTCAGAACAGAGGGTGTACACGGATTTTGTAGAACAAACACATGCTTTTTCCCCGTTTCAGGATTGCACGAGGTCTCTTGTAGAGGTTACACGGTTCATGCTTAGGACAGTCAGGTCGAATGGATGAGAGAAGAAACTCGAGAAGGGAAGAGACTCAAGTACGACGGAGAGTCGCAGAACCCATGGGAGAAGAAGTAGGTCGAGGAGTGGTAGCCGACATCTTAGTCGCTCCCAAAGACATTCTGACAGGAAGACACACAATAGTTCAAGCCCGTCCCCTACCAGAAAACATCGAAAATCTGGAAAGGAGGAATTGAAAGGGGAGATGAACAAAATTAAGCCTCCAACATTTGATGGAGAGCATAAGAAGGAGGAAGATTCTAAGACATGGTTGCTTGGCATGAAGAAATACTTCCAACTGCAGAATTATTCTGCCCATGCAAAAGGAAGAATTGCAATGTACCAGTTGAAAGGAAAAGAATCCATGTGGTGGGATCAGTTTGTGCAGGTGCAACACATCAGAGAGAACGAGGTCACTTGTAAGGAATTTAAGAGGTATTTCGAGAAGAAATACCTGACTAGAAGATACTATGATAGAAAGATGAAGGAGTTCTTCGAACTCAAGCTAGGCAGCATGAGTATTGATGAGTATGAACGAAGTTTTCTGGAACTACTAAAGTATGTTCCATTCATCAAAGATGAGGCTGTCAAAATTCAGAGGTATCTGAGTGGACTGCCACCTTCCATTGGTGACAAGATTCAATATGACGATCATAAGACCATGGAAGAAACAATAAGAAGGGAGAAATGCCTATACAAACAACAAAGAGAAAAGCCTACCTTTCAGAAGGCTTGGGATGACCGGAAGAGGTTTAAGAAAGAACAGAGGTAGAAGGGAAACATACCTCCCTTTTTCAGAAACAGTCTTCAGGGATAGCCATCGTTTAGAGAGCCGAGAATGACTGAAGAGGGAGCACAAAGACAGAGACAGACGCCCATTCAGTGTTGGGGTTGTCAAGGAAACCACAAGTGCAGAGATTGTCCCCATAAAAATGGTAAAGCGAGAATTGTACATACTGTTCAGCAAGCTGAAACAGTGGAGGATATGGGCAGCATAATGTCGAGGATCTATGCAGCCCTGGACAACAAGCAAGAAGAATTTCAATCGCACATGATTGAAGTGGAAGGTACGATCAACAATCGACCACTTGTTATTTTAATTGATTCAGGGGCTAGCCATAGTTATGTAGATCCTAGGGTGGTGGAAAGTTTGCATCTAACGAGAAGCAAACATGAGAAGTCTTGGTTAGTGCAGTTGGCCACAGGGACCAAGAGGAAGGTCACTGAATTGGTTAAGTCATGTTCAGTGGACATGAAAGGAATGAGCACTAAGGCTGAATTGAACATTCTGCCTTTAGGCTCATACGATTGCTTAATTGGGATGGACTGGTTGGACCAGCACCACGTCCTTCTGGATTGTCGTAACAAGAGGTTCACATGCCTGAACGAAGAGGGAAATCAGGTAACAGTCCAAGGAATTCCTAGAGCCATGGTTGTGAGGGAAATCTCAGCCATGCAGCTGAAGAAATGTTACTGGAAAGGTCGTCAATTATTTGCAGCTCGGGTGGAAGAATCACCCCGAGATGTAGTCTCGAATCTGGTGGACCACGAAGTACTCAAGGAATTCAAGGACATATTTCAGGAGGTACCTGGACTACCTCCGAAGAGGGATGTCAATTTTTCTATAAATTTGATGCCTGGAGCAGCTCCAGTTTCGAAGACTCCTTATAGAATGAGTACACCAGAGCTGAAAGAGTTGCAATTGCAGCTCGAAGAGCTACTAAAGAAAGGTTACATTCGCCCCAGTGTGTCACCGTGGGAGCCCCGATCCTATTCATGAAGAAGAAAGATGGGACGTTGAGGTTGTGCATTGACTTTCGGCAGTTGAATGAGGTCACTGTCAAGAACAAATATCCTCTGCCAAGGATTGATGATATTTTTGATCAGTTGAAGAATGCAAAAATATTTTCAAAAATAGATCTCCGATATGGATATCACCAAGTGAGAATAAAGGATGAGGACATCAGCAAGACCACCTTTAGAATAAGGTATGGTCATTATGAGTTCACAGTGGTGCCGTTTGAATTGTCCAACGCGCCTGTTGTTTTCATGTGCTTAATGAAAGGAGTGTTCAGAAATTATTTGGACAAGTTTGTTATAGTCTTTCTGGACGATATCTTGGTGTATTCCAAGACAGAGGAAGAACATGAACAACACCTGAGAATGGTGTTGCAGGTGTTGAGAGAATGCCAGCTGTACGCAAAACTGAGCAAGTGCTCATTTTACCAAAGGCAGATTCATTACTTGGGACACATTATATCTGAAGAAGGGATCGTTGTAGATCCTAAAAAGGTACAGGCCATTCGAGAGTGGCCAGCACCAAGGAATGTGGCAGAAGTTAGATCTTTTATGGGTATGGCAGGCTACTATAGGAGGTTTATAGATGGATTCTCAAGGATAGCTCATGCTATCACTTCCTTGCAAAGGAAAGAGAAGAAGTTCCAGTGGACTGAAGAATGTGAGAGCAGCTTCCAGCGATTGAAGCATCTACTAACTAGTGCTCCAATCCTGAAGATTGCAGATCCAAATAAGGATTACATAGTGTGCACATATGCGTGTAAGGAGGGTCTGGGAGGAGTTCTCAGCCAAGAAGGATTTGTAGTTTGTTATGAATCCCGAAAGCTGAAAGAGCATGAAAATAATTATGCCACTCACGATTTAGAGCTGGCAGCAATCGTCCACTCCTTGAGGAAATGGAGACATTACCTCATGGGCAAGATATTCGAGTTGAGAACAGACCATAACGGTCTGAAGTATTTATTTGATCAGCCGACCTTAAATGCCAGGCAAATTAGTTGACTGGAATTTCTGTGAGAATATGACTTTGATATCAAGCATATCAAAGGGAAAGAAAATAAGGTGGCTGATGCACTCAGCAGAAAAGTGCACGAATTACATGCTGCAGCCATTAGCATGTACAAGACTAAGTTGAAAGACAGAATTTTGGAAGCTGCAAATGTTGATTTGTAGTACAGAAGTCTTGTAGAAAAGCTACAACAGCATGAGGGACCATAGACCAAGGAAAGTTACACCTTGGGAACTGATGGTTTACTTCTGTATAAAAACAGAGCGTATGTAACCAATGTCTGAGAATTGAAGCTGGCAATTCTAAAGGAGATGCATAACATGGCTTATGCTGGACATCCTGGATATTAGAAGACTGTGGCAGCAGTCAAAAGCCATTACTTTTGGCCGGGTTTGAAGAAAGAAATTGTTGAATACATCGCCAGATGTATGGAGTGCCAAAAGGTAAAGGCTGAGCATAGGCACCCAGCAGGGTTGCTGCAGCCTTTACCCATCCCTGAGTGGAAATGGGACGTGGTAACAATGGATTTTATCACTAGACTACCTAGAACAAGCAAGCAGCATGATTCAATCATGGTGGTGGTGGAAAAGCTTACTAAAGCTGCCCATTTCATTCCATTGAAAACCACCCACAGGGAAACAGATGTTGCTAATATCTTTTTAAAAGAAGTTGCACGCTTGCATGGAATTCCTAAGACAATTGTGTCTGATAGGGACCCGAAATTCACTTCGAATTTCTGGAAAGCACTGTTCAAAGGATTCAGAACGAATCTGAACTTTAGTACAACGTATCATCCCGAGTCTGATGGACAGACAGAGAGAGTAAATAGAGTAATAAAAGACATGCTGAGAATGTATGTGATGGATAAACCATCAAGGTGGGAAGACTACCTGCATTTGGTAGAATTCACCTACAATAATGGGTACCATGCATCATTAAATATGAGCCCATTCGAAGCACTTTATGGAAGAAAGTGAAACACTCCAGTGAGTTGGGATAATCCAGGTGACAGAGTAGTAGTTGGACATGAGCTACTTAAAGAGATGGAAGATCAAATGATAAAAATTAAACAGAATCTAAAAGCTGCCCAGGACAGGCAAAAAAGTTACGCTGATAGTAAAAGAACCCATAGAGAATTTAAAGTGGGTGACCATGTTTTCCTGAAAGTGAAAACTAACAGGAGTTCCCTAAAGCTGGGAAGTTGCGCCAAGTTGGCAGCAAGATTTTGTGGGCCATTTGAGATCCTAGAAAGGATTGGGCCAGTTGCATACATGCTTGCATT
>ML794044.1:189173-208812 GCA_009831015.1 Picea engelmannii
TAGAGTATAAATCAAAATTATGAGAATAATATGCATTAAGGTTATGCGGTTAAAATTTACCATTATTACACTTAACTAGATGCCTTGAAGACTCTCCAATTAGATGCATTGAAGGTTGGGCAATGGGTTGACCTACATTTTATTCCCAATGTTCTCTCAATTCTTCTCATCTTTGTTTGGTCCTCTCTCTAGTCTTCTCTCACACTTCATATTCATCAACCCATTTTTTATCATATATGATTTTGTCATTTCTCAAATTCACCATTGTGATTGTTGATTAAAATGTGGTCTAATATTATATTTGACACAATTGCATTTTTTTTTGTTTTTTCCACACATAGTAACCAAGTGAGTTGGCTACTAGGTCATGCAAGGGGTGTTTTTATTTTTATTTTGTTTCATGTGAAAACTAATTAAATTTTTTATGTTTTTAAGTTATAGCAATACCTCAATCAAGGTATTTCCTTAATCAAGGTATTCTTTGTAACATTATCATAGAAACTCAATCAAGGTATCCTTTTATAATTTTCTCATAGAATCTTGATCGAGCAATTAGATTTAAATCAATGAGACATCGATCAAGGGTTTAATAAATCCTCGATTGAGGTATTTTAAAAATCTGATTTAAGCTCTCAATCAATATTTTAAATAACCCTCGATCAAGTTATATAGCTCAATCAAGGGTTTGAAAAATTGAAATCCTAGCCCCTTTCTACAGGATTTTATGCAAAGCAACTTGCATGGGATGAAACCCTTTCATCTCTATCATGTCAAGTGGGTTGGTTGATGTTAGTGAATTCATATGTAACATATGCATGTTCAAACCCTGAACTAGCAATACATATATTGCAGATGTCATATATGGTCGAGAGCCAAGTGATGTATATTGTAAATATAGCATATGGTTGAGAGCCCAAAGCGATGTAATATGTAAATGATGTAAATTAAATATAATGAGTAAAATGTATTTCCAACTACAACTGGACACATACGGATATTTTGGGGCTAAGTATCCTCAGGATAGGGTAGGGGTCCAAGGGGGAAGAGGTGCTCCCCCTATTCAGGATCTGTTGGTTCTTTTGGTTGATTTTTTGTGGTTGTGACAATAGCAGTGGGGTCTGCATCGATGATATGTCCTTTTTCATTATTTTCTGGATCAAATTCTGAATTAGGGTTCAGCTCCTTGTCTTTGATCTCAGCCACCAATGACTGTTTTGAGAGACATTCATCGGTGTTGTGCTAGGGGATTTTGTGGAAGTCGCACCACTTCCCAGTGTCATTCTTAGTCTTTCCCTTACCCTTATTTACCTATGTCTTGGACTAGTTGTCGGGAGGTTGTTGGTTAGGGCCATATTTATTTTTCTTTGGTTGTTGTGTATTTGCAGACCCAAACTCTTGTTTGTTCTGGTGCCCAAATTTCTACTCGATTTTGACATCATATCGATAGGTATCTCCCAGTGATGAGATGTTTAGGAAATCCATTTTGGTTTGGATGTAGCTATGAAGAGCCCCACAATATTTCAAAACCATATATCGCTCAGAGTATTTGATAACCAGCTTGGTACTCAAGGTATGGAAAGTATTTGTGAACTTCGGCACTGTTTGGCCCTTCTCCTGCCACAGTGTGGTCCATCTCATGTATTGGTCTTCATAGTTATCAACAGGGTAATATTGTTCCTTGACCGCATCCAAAAAAAAATACCAAGTGGGCTTGGCCCCATATATTCCAGATTCCTTTATGGAACTTTGCTCCCAGTAAGTTTCCCACCAATGTTTGACATGGGGGAGAACCTTGAGGAGTACGATGGTGATCTTTTCCCTGTCAAAAAAATTGTGAACAGAGAAATAACCTTCTAGCATATTTAACCATTTTTATAGGGCATCCGCATCTATCTGGCCTTAAAATATGAGAATATCAAAGTTAACTTGTACCTTGAAGGTAGAATCTCCTCCAAAGTGGTCTCTTAATGAATATGTGCCTATTGCTATTGGAAGGCATTAAAGGATGTGGGAAAAATTCTCCATCATTTCATCCCTCTGTCGCGTGAGAGCTTGCTTAAGAAACAAGTTAATAGAATATTTTTCTCTGCCATTTTTATTTTCTTCCACCATGGAGGGTTTCTTGGGCACGTGAGAGCGATTTTCCTCAAGGGATACAAGCTTAAGACCCAACTTGCTATACTCGGACCTTTTCGGGTACATGCATTGAAAAATGATCAAGAGTAGCCTGCTCTGATACCACTGATCCAAATTATTTTCGGAACTAAATGAAAGTAGAGATATTACAATGAAAAAAACATAATATTTCCAGAAACAGAGAAATACAGCAATACATTATTTCTATTAATGAAAGAAATGTACAGAGACTGTAAAAATACAGAGTGCAAGACTCGCTAGAATGGTGGCATATTTATCTCTGAGAAGAGATGTGACAGATATGCTCATTCGCAAGAAGAAGATGATTACAATGATGCTTTGAAGGACCTTTTACAATAAACATGAATGAAAAAACACTATACATCCAAAAACCTAAACCTAGGAGATGAAGCGCCAAAATTCATGTGGACCCCGTTGGGGTAAGTTACTACATCAACTTCCCTGGGTCGTAACTTTTGCATACGATCTTCATTTTAGGCATGTGATAGCCCGTTGGAAAGGTATTTTCGAGAACTACACATTATGCTATCAAAATTTGACTCTATCAACAATTTGTCTATGTAAATCCAAAAAAATGTTGTTTTGAGCCTCAAAACGACCCCAGAAGTACAAAAATATGTACTGAGATGAAAACTACCAAAATAGGCCTGTTGGAATAGATGGGAGGCCACCAATATCCACCTGGATGCATTCAAGAAGGCCTTAGAAGTGTAGAACCCATAATTACAAAGAAGTGTCCCCATCACATAGAAACGTGTTGAACTGAAAACTGTCAAGATGAGCCAATTGGAATTTGGAATAGGTGGGTGGTCACCAATATCCACCTGGATCATGCTTAGATCTATAGTATAGACAAAACAATGTAAAATAAATCACCATTTTGATTATACATTTCTTCAAAAAAATATGAAAACGTTCCTTAGAGTACTAGTGAAACAAGAGTTCCATTCACAAGCATCTTCTTTTCATTACATGGAATTCCTTCTAAAAAAAATACTGTTGATAACAAGTTTAGGAATAGTTACCCACATACTCACCATTTCTTCAAAAGAATCATTTTTTTGGTGGCCAAAAAAAGAATTCCTTCAAAAACGATTCTTCCAATGTACATATTCTTCATTTACAACATTCATTCCCATGGATTTAATGTGTTTAATTTGCAACAACTTCTCAGAAATTGCAAATATGTTATTATGTTTCCTTCCAACAATAAGTCAGTGCAACACAAAATATCTCAAGAATGTATTGCATATAAATGATTACCCTAAATTAACACAATTTTTCCAACTACAACTAGGGTATTGTTAGTTTCAACTAATTAAGCTTGCCAACCATCAACCAAGTGTTAATATTATGGTAGCTTCAGGAGGTATGAACCTCTATTGTGACCTATGAAGAGATTAGAATACTCTGGAAGGAAGCAAAGAAATGAAGGAAACCCTAGACAAGTTGTCGGTTGCAGAAATATATTTAAAATGAATTTATTAGTACCCAGAAGGAGAAGTCAGCCCCAGTAAGCCTGCCCAGACTACTATAAATACAGGGTGCCAATTTTCATTATTCATATCTCAGCAGTTGCAGAGAGAGCTAGATCTACGTAGGTGCAGTGGCAGTTTTGTGCGCAAGTCTCTGGGAAAGTGTGCGCCAGCTTCTGGGAGGGAATATCTGATCAGCTTGGTTTCTATTCTTTCTTGGTGCATTAGCCTCTCTTGTCTATTGGATTGCTACCAAGACTCTCTTCTCTGTCAAGGTCAATGTGCTCGGAGGGTGGCTTCAGCCTATGGTTGGGTGACGAGGGTATCATCAATGGTAAAACAAGCACAATCTTATGTATTCTAACAGGTTATGGGCCCACACCCCCTTCATTCAGCCTAAAATGCTGGAAGGAAACATAGCCGCTAGGATATTGAACTCACTGAGGAACTGCCGCTAGGGTTACTAGCAGGAGCAGCTTCCAAAACACTATAGCTAGGGTTACTAGTAGAAGTAGTTGCAGAAACCCTAAATCTCCGATCCAGCACCTTGTGATGGAGCATCTTGCTCAAGAAGAAGATATTCAGATACGCCCTAACCCAGCGTACCTCTTGGCTCTCTCAGAAAACAGAAATGATGAAGTTGAAGTTTTGGATCAAGGTATGACCAGTTACCAGTCAACCAAAGACATGTGTGAAACAATCAGTCTTTTACACTACTTAGCACTTACTGGGACGATTGAAGATGACATGTGGATAATCGATAGTGGACCTTCCAGGCACATGATGGGAGATCAAGCCAGACTCTCAAATCTAAATGAGAGAAAGACATCATACAAAGTAGAGCTTGGAGACAAAAGAACTTACCCGGTCGAAGGATTTGGACAAGCCTCCGTCAAGTTGGAATCATGTAATCATGTTCACTTAAGCAATTTTTTATATGTACTTGGCTTAGAAAAGAATCTTGTATCGATTTCATGTCTATAAGACAAAGGAAACAGAATAGCCTTCGTGGATGGAAAGGTGTTATCATGGCATAAGAATTCCAGCATAGTGGATGCTAGGGTTATTGGAAGTCGCGAAGGAAAGTTGTATAGACTATTAGAACAAAATGAAGAAGCTCTAGTACATGACGAAGTCAACCCTAATGAGCTTTGGCATAGAAGGTACGCTCATATCAATTATCACGCATTACCTTTTCTCATAAAAATGGTTGAAGGAATTCCAGAATTGAAATCTACACATGAAGAAATCTGCAAGGGATGTGCCCTTGGGAAGAATATCAAGAAAACCTTCCCAAGCAACAACAACAGATCTAAGGAGATCCTAGATCTAATACACTCAGATGTTTGCGGTCCAATGCCAATTATATCTCTAGGAGGATCTCTTTGCTACATAATCTTCATAGATGACTATTCAAGAAAGATGTGGCTATACCTACTAAAGACAAAAGACGAAGTATTCAGCAAGTTCCAAGAATTCAAGGTAGAAATAGAAAACCTCATGAACAAGAAGATCAAGACATTAAGAACAGATAATGGAGGAGAATAGACCTCGAAGGAGTTCGTTGCATTCTGCAAATCAGCGGGGATTAGAAGGGAGTTGATTGTCCCTCATAATCCTCAACAAAATGGTGTAGCAGAAAGAAAGAACAGATCTATCGAAGAAACGGTAAAAGCCTTATTGAACAATCAAGGTCTATCCATGTTTCTATGGGGAGAAGCAGTAATGACATCAATATATGTACAGAACAGAAGCCCTCATCATATATTGAAGGACATGACACTAGAAGAAGCCTTCTCAGGTAAGAAACCTAACGTGGAAAACCTCAGAATATTTGGATGTCCAGTTTACTCTCATATTCCTAAATACAAAAGGAATAAACTAGAACCCTCAGGAAAGAAGGGGATATTCGTGGAATATAGTGATTCATCCAAAGCCTATAGAATATATATTCCAGAACAACACAAGATCGAATTTAGCAGAGATGTAACATTCAATGAAAGAATGGCCTTCAGGAAATCCATTGAAGAAATTATAGAAGAAGAAGAACTTGAAGAACCTAATGAAGAAAACACAGAAAACGAAAATAACGAAAAGGATCAACCTGGTCATCCTATGGAACCATGTGAGAACATTGATTCAGATATCATACCAAAGACCAAGAAACAACCAGCTTGGCTTGAAGCTACATTACAAGATGCATAAAGACTCAAGGTTCCAGAAGGAACACTCAGGAAGAGTAAAAGACCGAAAAGATTCTCAAGTTCTGCAGCATACATGACGAAGCTTCTAGATGAAGAACCTACCACATTTGAAGAAGCAGTCCAAAAGGGACAATGGAAAGAAGCTATGATGGAAGAACATCAATCCATTATGAAAAATGAGGTATGGGAAATTGTACCTAGACCTAAAGAAAAATC
Organism: Picea engelmannii; assembly: GCA_009831015.1. Lineage (NCBI taxonomy): Eukaryota > Viridiplantae > Streptophyta > Pinopsida > Pinales > Pinaceae > Picea > Picea engelmannii. Next base: position 195,226 of record ML794044.1, read on the forward strand.
GGTGGTAACCTCAAAAAGGGTATACAAGATCAAACATGCAGCAGACGAAAGCGTGGATAAATACAAGGCAAGATTCATGGCCAGAGGGTTCTCCTAGAAGGAGGGAGAATATTATGATGAAGCCTTTGCTATGGTGGCTAGGTATACCTCCATCAGATCTATCATATCTCTTGCCGCTTCCATGGGATGGAATCTACATCAGATGGATGTAAAGACAACTTTCCTCAATGGAGCTATTGAAGAAGAAGTGTATATTGAACAACCTCAAGGATTCGAGGTACATTCCAGAGACACTCACGTTTGCAGATTGAATAAATCTCTATATGGACTCAAGCAAGCTCCAAGGGCTTGGTACACCAGAATGGACAACTATCTAACAAGACTTGGTTTCTCCAAGAGTCATGCATATCCAAACCTTTATTACAAAGTTGTGGATAACGCACCAATGATTCTACTATTATATGTTGATGATCTATTCATAACATGTGAAGAATCTGTCATTATCCAGTGCAAGAAGGAATCAACTTCTGGATTTGATATGAAAGCTCTAGGTCTCATGCACTATTACTTGGGACTAGAAGTATGGCAAAAGTGTGGTGAAGTATTCCTTGGACAAGGAAAGTACGCAATAAATATCCTTCAGAAGTTTGGAATGATGGACTGTAAGTCCATGGACACTCCTATGAATGCGGATATAAGAAAAGTAAAAGTCCTAGATTCTGATCCAGTAGATCCATCTCTATATTGACAGCTAATTGGATCATTGATGTATTTGGTAAATACTCGACCAGATATTTGCTTTGTTGTAAATACATTAAGTCAGTTCCAGGTGGAACCTAGACAAGAGCATTGGATAGATGCAAAGCATGTCCTAAGATATATTCATGGGACAATAAACTATGGCTTGAGATATACCGCATCCAGTGATATCAAACTTCATGGATTCACAGACTTTGATTGGGTAGGAAGTGCAGAAGACAAAAATAGCACTTCAGGTATGTGTTTCATCTTGGGCTCCGTTATGATATCTTGGGGCAGCAAGAAACATAAGTCTGTCACACTCAGCACAACAGAAGCAGAGTATATGGTAGCATGTGAAGCATGCACAGGAGTAGTATGGCTAAGGAAGTTAATATCCAATTTATTTGATCAGATTCCATAATCGACCATAATATATTGTGACAATCAGAGTTGTATAAGATTATCAGAACACCTCGTGTTTCATGAAAGGTTGAAACATATTGAGATCAAATACTAATTTATTCGTGATAAAGTTCAGGAAGGAGAGGAAAAGCTCAAGTATATCCCCACTGATGAGCAGACAACAGACATCCTGACAAAACCTCTATCCAAAATTAAGTTTTCATATTTCCAAGAGAAGATGGGGATCGTGGAAATAACTCCCTTAGCTGAAAGGGAAGACTCTCCGAGTTAGGAGAAAGCACTGAAAAATATTATTGAAAACATTTATTTTTGTGACTAAATGACTCTCCAGATTAGGAGGGAGCACTGAAAATATTATTTATCTTTGTAATTGAAAAATAGTCCAGATTGGACAGATTCTTTCCTGTTTGGAAAGTGGATTGAGATTTCTGACGAACAATAACTTTCCATTGTGGTTAACATGGGAAGTAGTCTGATTGTTGATGTATCATAGACAGCGAATTCCCATTGTGGTTAACATGGGGAGTGGTCTAGGGCAGTCTCTCTTCTTGAGGGTTACTCAAGAAGACTGGCCCGCCTCGTCAGACAATGATTTCTCATTGTGGTTAACATGAGGAATGGTTTATTTTGGAGGTTGATACAAGACAGTCTTTTCCTCTTGTGGTTAACAAAGGAAATGGTCCAGACAGTGATTCCTTAGGGTTTATACATTCTCTCCAGGGTGCACTTTGATTAGTGTAGGAGGAATGGCCCAGGGTGGGGAATGGTCCAGGCTCAGCAATCAGGGACAGTCATTCATTAGGGTTTATACATTCTCTCCAGGGTGCACTTTGATTAGTATAGGAGGAATGGCCCAGGGTGGGGAATGGTCCAAACTCAGACATTCCTTAGGGTTTATACATTCTTTCCAAGGTGCACTTTGATTAGTGTAGGAAGAATGGCCCAGGGTGAGGAATGGTCCAGGCTCAGAAATCAGAAACAATCCTTCTTCCTTGTTTGAGAAGAATATGGCAAATAGCCCATTGCTGATGTTCTATACTGAGGGCATATATTCTTCCATATCTCACAGATGTGAGTGAAAGATTGGCCCAGATGATTTAGCTTATTTTAACAATATTTTTCTGTGCAGGTCGACATCAGATGATTGTTATGGAGACTGCATGTCTCCAGACAATAGAGATATACTATTGTGGTGGATATGTTTCACTGGTTGTGACTATGTGTCATGGTTTGAGTAGTTATGTACTACCGTGGATAGACACAGTTGTGTTCTATAAATCAAATTTGTACCAGTTGTCATAGGATATTATACAGTTGGATAATAATGATGGTGCTCGTGTTGCTACCAGTTGAATGGTCTGTTGTGCTCAAGACCATACCTCCCTAGCTAGGAGGGAGTGTTAATATTATGGTAGCTTCGAGAGGTATGAACCTCTATTGTGACCTATGACGAGATTAGAATACTCCGAAAGGAAGCAAAGAAATGAAGGAAACCCTAGACAAGTTGTCGGCTGCAGAAGTATATTTAAAATGAATTTATTAGTACCTAGAAGGAGAAGTCGGCCCCAGTAAGCCTTCCCAGACTACTATAAATACAGGGCGCCAGTTTTCATTATTCACATCTCAGCAGTTGCAGAGAGAGCTAGATCTGCGCAGGTGTTGTGGCAGTTTTGTGCGCAAGTCTCTGGGAAAGTGTGTGCCAGCTTCTGGGAGGGAATATCTGATCAGCTTGGTTTGTATTTTTTCTTGGTGCATTAGCCTCTCTTGGCTATTGGATTGCTACCGAGATTCTCTTCTCTGTCAAGGTCAAGGTGCTCGGAGGGTGGCTTCGGCCTATGGTTGGGTGACGAGGGTATCGTCAATGGTAAAACGAGCACAATCTTCTATATTCTAAAACCAAGTTAGTACATAATTCCATCCATGTGAACCTATACTTTACACCTCAACACTCCCCAACCCCCATGGGTTAGAGAGCCCTTTTTAGTTTTTAATTCCCTTTATTTGTTTTCTTATCTAATGTACCATAACCCTCCTCTTGGTGATTTTTCTTTCAATTGATACGATTTTCTTATCACTATTAGTGTTCAAAGTTTCTTTCACCTTTTTCTTGATGATGTCTTTGGTCACCTTTTCATGGGAGCCTTGGTTTAAAAATTAGCATGTAGCCTCTATGAGTTAATAACGTAGTTTTCCATCAATGTGAAGGTTCCAATAGGGGTAGTGGATTATGATTACAGATATTCCAACCTCTTTGTGTAATTGGCTCAAAGCAACTTGTTAATACATTTAACGCAATCAATTGGGTCATTACGAAGTCTAGGATCACCAACAAAGTCAAACAATGTAAATGAAATTTTTTGAACATTGTTTTAACTATGCAAAGCCTCAATTTTGGTTTATATCATGTCTATATTCCTTTCACCACCTTTCGATAAAGTTTTAGGTTTTTTTAGCAGTTTCACATTTTTTAGCATGAAATTGAAAAGGAAGCTATTTCACTTTGATGGAGAAGCTAAGAAGCCTACCAAACCAAAGGATAAATGCATAGAGGTCATAAAAAGCTTGAAGAAGCTTGTCAAAACCCACCAAACAAGGGAACCACTCTTCAAGGAAATGCACATATGTTGATTTGTTGGGCGATTTCCTTCGGCAACCCTTAAAGAGAACTAATGTGTAGTGAAGGAAAATGCAATTATTAGACTCATCATAGGTCATATAAGACTCAAGGAAGGTAATTAGAACCAATTTAGGAGGAAGGTAATGTGATGCTAGGATGTGGTGTGCTATTTCAAAACAAAAATTTGCAAGTTATTTACATTCCACGTGGCAATTTTCTCCCCACAACGTGATGTCCATGCTATAGTTAGACATGTCGTTTAAAAGGACTATTTTCTTCATAGTGTCTAAGCCATGTTTTCCATGTACAGGGGAGCTAGGGGAAGTGTTAGTGAAACCACCAATAATTTCAACCATAGAACTAATGGATAATGAGGTGATTTCACTAATTGACTTAAAGTTGAAATGGTGTTGGGGAATTTATGTATCGTCAATTGGGTAATGTTGTACGAAGGATGTGGGTTGCAAGAATAGCTCCCGGTCATTCTTTATATTGTTAAACATTTTATTATCTAGTTTGATAGTGGCCTTGGAGATCATGTAGACATGATTGGTCTAGATTTGAGAACAAAAAATATCATTAGAGTGAGCAAAGAACATGATATCATGGCTCTTGAATCGACCAAGGGATCTATTTGATTCAGAGTGACCCTTTATTTCCCAATTTGTATGATAGGGGGTCAATGTTAAGATTGGAATAGCTATTTATGGCAGAAGAGGAAGGGGCCAAGGCAGAGATCCATGTTTGGTAAGCAATGGTTCTTGGAATGATGAGGAGATGGCATGTGAATGGAAATGAGGCGGAAGTGAAAAAACAAATGGAGTTCCTATCATAGTGGTTGTGGTCGTGATGACCTTGAGGACCAATATCAAGAAAGTATTATTGTAAAGAATACATTTAGAAAAGAGAAAAGGAGATACATAGGATGCATGTGAAAGTAGAAGCTTGTTAAGTAAATAGGGTAAGGATATGGACAACTCACATGGAATGCTTAATTTGAATACATTTCTAGCCTATGATTTATATAATCGAACTTTCCTAAAGAACCCTTGTTGCCACATCTCCCTTGATATTTTTTGGAAACATAGAGTGTTGCATGTACATCCTATCAGATAGAGAAATATTGTATCTTACTTTTGAACTCTACAAAGAGTGCACAACATTAAGGTACACAATTTGTAGAAATGGTTGTATGTCGGTGGAGATGTTGAGCAATAATTTGATGGCATTTTTTTGGTCAAGGATGTAGACATTATGTAGCCACTGAAACCTTTGAAGCAATTCAAGGAAGCTACAAGGGAAGGAAGGAAAAAAAATAAGCATATATGGATTTGCAAGGAATGAAAAATCAATGTTTTTTGAGTATTTTTTTTTTAGCTATTATTGGAAATCTGGATGGGAAGAAGATTTTATTTTCACACGAAAAGATAACAATATCAATAATTATAACAACCCATGGAAAAGTTACTTTCAAAACTGGTAAGAAATAATGTAATGAATTTTTTTTTCTTAAAATTTTTCTTTGACATTCTTTATCAAAACATAACTATGCAAACGTATCATTTTTTTAATATATAATTTAATATTCTATATGGCTATATTGATAAATATGGGTTGGAAAACTAAGATCCAAGGCCTATGTTTGAATGAAATATACATTAGTCAAACATAGTTCGGACATGATAAGAAATAAGATGGTAAAATTTTCACTCAAGGATGTATACATTATGCAACTACTCGAACCTTTGAAGCAAGTTAGGGCAGTTGTAAGGGAAGGAAGGAAAAAAATAATCATATATGGATTTGCAGGGGATGGAAGAAAGGTGTTTTTGAGTTTGTTTTTTTTTTTGCAATTATTGGAAATATGAATGGGAAGAATCTTTTATTTGTAGACATAAAAGTTCATTTCAAAGCAAGTAAACAATAATACAATGGAAAAGTTTTTTTCTTTGACATTGTTTATCAGAACACAATCATGCAAACCTGCTATTTTTAAGAATTTTAACTTAATATTCTATATGGATATATTGATAAATGTGGGTTGGAAAATTGAGATCTAATACTTATGTTTGAAGGAAATATTCATCAATCAAACATGCCTATGATATTGAATATGTAATATTTAATTAATATAATTGGCTAAAGGTTCTAGTATATTTTGTTATGCAAATATGAAGAAAACATAATGATATTGAAATAGGCTCTATCTTGAAATAATAAAGGATGACCTATATTTATTATCAAAAAAAGGCAAAGAGATCTATCCTTACCAATGAGAGTATCACAAAAAGAAAGTTAACCAATGAGCAAAACAATAGACAAAGATGTGAGGCAAAGTAGAGAGAGAGAGAGAGAGAAAATTCGACTGGGGTGAAAATGTCATCAATGGTGTAGATAATAACTAGTGAAGGTGGAAATAAATCTAGCATAGAATAGTTGGTGAAGGGGGAAATACATTTGGCAAAAGCATAAAAGAACAATAGTAAAACCCTAGGAAACAGGGTGGTGGGGAGTTGTGGGAGGTTCAGAAGGTTGGAAGATAGCAATAAATCCATAGGAAAGAGGGTAGTCACATGAGGTTGGCATCGACTACCAATGGTTTAAAGGGATCAAAAGGTCATCAACGGAAAATTGATGGCTCGTGCACACTAATTGTCACATCCGAGGACATAAGGCTCATAATGAAAAATTCCTTTCAATGTAATAACATTTAAATTGTGAAATTTTTGTTCACCATTCTTTGTATATAAAATAAATTGAAGCTCAAAATTGTTTTTCTTGTTAGTTTTTTTATATTTATTTTTAATAATATGGTAGACATTGTTTCCATGGACCTTGAATTTTATTAGTGTTAAGTTACATTACACATGTCATATACATTGGGCTATATAGTGCACCTCCTTCTCTTGATACAATTATTAAATGTTGTTGCCAAAGAAATTCATGCTCAAACATGCCCCATTAAAATTGAAACACAATAGGATTTCCTATTACATCCCAGAGAATTCCTCAAATTGATTTCCCCTAATAAATTCAAGGATGTAACTAAATCAAATATATGGTTACATACCATATCATACACATCATTGTAGTACCCCTCTCTGAGCTTCTACATCATCTTGTTAGTGATTAGCATAACTACCAAAATGCACAAAATAAAAGAATTGAAGTAGTGATTGATAACATTGGCATAGGACCAATGGATACCAACATCAACGTTGTTAAAAAAATAGGGTATTCCCACACAATAAGAACACCTTCAATAACCATTCACATAACCATATCAAATATCAATACATCGATGTTTTTATGTAGTTAAAACCATCAAAGAGAGAAACAGTCCACGACCCCAGCTAATGTGGCCACGCGGGGAAATATATTAATGCAAAAAAAAACATTACAAGAGGGTTTCTCACAAATTATCATGAACAAATGACCCTCCATTATCTTGAAATAGAGATTATGGACTAATTGGTTGCTAATCCATGGATCAATATAGTCGTTAAGATCGAGGAAAATATGAGTTGTCGGACTCTATGTCTAGAACATATCATGAAAATCGGATTACATAACTACAAATGCATACTAATGCATATTAAATAAACACACTTTTACCTAAAGATATATTAGACCAAGTTGAACTTAACTAAGTCCTAATTGTCTAAATATCCTAACATCCCTCCTTCAGAAAAAACTTGGGATAGTATCGAAGGATTTACAAAAGTGTCACAATAAGAGAAGGAAACATGCATTAGATCTATGTTGGAAAAACAAGATCACGGAGCAAAATAATAAAACAAATGCGGAAATAAAACATAGAAAATACATAATATAATAAAGACACAAATATATGTGGTTCACCCAATGCGGGCTATGTCCACCAGAGAAATTGCCAGGTCCTTCCTTTATTATTATCCAACAAATGAAGGGATACAACTCACAACACACCTGTTGTAAATTCCTCTTCTTTATCTCACAGTCTCCTCTCTCAAAATACAATATTCACAATAATACACAGCTCCAATACAATTCCCTCATAAAAGAGGGTTGCCTTCTAAGGAAAAAAACCCTAACATAATCTCTATCGTCAAATCTACGACCTTATAATGAACAATCTAGATTGACTACGATCTACAAGGAAATTTTTCCTTTGGGAGCTTTGCCCCCAAACCCCATAGAGGGGGAAATCCCCCCTGCAACCCCCCCGCTTGGAGGGGTGTACAATCTTCCAGAGTGTACAGTCTTCATGGGGTATAAACACGGCTGAAAACAAAGACCTATGAATCAAGAAGATAATCAGGCTCCACAGCCAACAATCTCCCACTTTGAGACTAATCACAACAACTCCACTGCTGCTATATCTGTTGGACTATGATCCTTCTTGGACCTAACAAATTTCTCATCTTCACCTTCATTCTTGAAGGCCAACTGAAACTGAGGAGGAACTTAGTTTCTCCCTGGTTACTCCCTTTGTTAACATGTCTGCAGGATTCTGGTTAGTATGTATCTTTTCCAACTTCAAATGTCCATCTTCCAAGACAGATCATATGAAATGGTGCCTGAGTTGTATATGATTAGTATTTGAATGGAAGATTGATTTCTTTGCAAGATGAATTTCATTCTTACTGTCACAGTACAACCTGCTATTCTCATGCTTCTTTCCCAATTCCTCCATAAACCTCTATAACCAAATCATTTCTTTACTAGCCTCTGTAGCAACAACATACTATGCTTCTGTTGTTGAAAGTGCAACAACCTTTTGTAGCTTTGAAATCCAACTTATTGTTGTTCCACCTATAGTAAAAACATACCCTGTGGTGCTCATCCTTCTATATCTATCACCTGCCATATATGAATCAACATATCACTGTAGAACAATGTTTGAACTTCCAAAACATAATGCATGAGTAGAAGTACCTCTCAAATACCTGAGAATCCACTTTATTGCCTCCCAAAGTTCTTTACTTAAATTTTTCATATACCTTATCACAACTCCCACTGCATATGCAATATTTGGTCTTGTGCAAAACATCACATACATCAAGATGCCAACTACTGATGAATAAGGGACCCTGATGTTATAGTCCTCCCATGTCTTGGGACACATTTCCTTAGTTAATTTGAAATGGATGGACAAAGGTGTACTAACTAGTTTTTCATTCTGCATTCTAAACCTCTCCACTACCTTCTCTATGTACACACCCTGAGACAATGTCAATTTGTGATTTTTCTTGTCTCTTGTTATTCTCATACCAAGGATTTTCTTTGCAGCACCCAAATCCTTCATCCCAAATGAATTAGCTAATTTCTTCTTGAGCACATTTATATCTTTCATATTAGACCCTACAACAATCATGTCATCTACATAAAATATCAATATAATATAGCTTCCATTTTCTAGCCTTTTAAAATAAACATAGTGATCAAAATGACATTTACTATAACCTTGTTTTGTTTCCTCATTCTGATCTTCTGGAAGACATGCGCTTTCTTCTATAGTTTCTTCTATGGATTTCTTGGAAGCCATCTTTTCATTGAAGGTTACGTCTTTGCTGACTTCAACCTTATGTTGTTCCACGATATAGATTTTGTAGGCTTTGGATGATTCATTGTATCCCACAAATATGCCCTTCTTTCCCGAGGGTTCTAATTTCTTCCTTTTATCCTTGGGGATGTGAATGTAAACATGGCATCCAAAGATTTTTAAGTGTTCCACATTAGGTTTCTTTCCTGAGAAGGATTCTTCTGGAGTCATATCCTTCAATATGTGGTGGGGAAGTCTGTTCTAAAGATATATTGTTGTCGTGGATGCTTCTCCCCACAAATACATGGATAAACCTTGATCGTTCATTAGTGCCTTCACAGTTTCTTCAATAGATATGTTCTTCCTTTCTGCTACACCATTTTGTTGAGGATTGTGAGGAGCAACTAGCTCCCTCCTAACCCCTGCTGATTTGTAAGAGGCAAAAAATTCCTTTGATGTGTATTCTCCTCCATTATCTGTTCTCAAGGTCTTGATTCTCTTATTTGTAAGGTTCTCTATCTCTACTTTGAATTCTTGAAACTTGTTGAAAACTTCATCCTTTGTCTTCAAAATATATAACCAACTATTTCTTGAGTAATCATCTATGAAGATTACATAGTAAAGAGAACCTCCTAGATATTTGACTGGCATCGAACTGCAAACATCTGAATGTATTAAATCTAGGATTTCCTTAGATCTAGTATCGTTGCTTGAGAATGGTTTCTTAACATTCTTACCAAGAGCACATCCTTTGCAAATTCCTTCATGTGTAGATTGTAGTTTTGGTATTCCTTCAACCATCTTTTTAAGGAAAGGTAATGCTTGATATTTGATATGAGCATACCTTCTATGCCAAAGTTCATTGGGATTGACTTCATCATGCACAAGAGCTTCATAATTTCGTTCTAGTAGTCTGTATAGTCTTCCTTCACGGGTGCCAATAACTCTAGCGTTCTCTATGCTGGAGTCTCTAGACCAAGATAATACTTTTCCATCTACAAAGGCTATTATGTTTCCTTTGTCTTCTAGGAAAGATATGGATACAAGATTATTTTCTAAACTAGGTACATATAAGACATTGCTCAAATGAACATTGTTACCTGTTTTTAATTTGATGGAGGCCTGACCAATTCCTTCAACTGGATATGTGTTCTTATCTCCAAGTTCTACCTTGTAGGATGTCCTCTTTTCATTCAGATTAGAGAGTCTGACTTGATCTCCTGTCATATGCCTCGAAGATCCATTGTAAATTATCCACATTTCATCTTCAAGAGTTCATGTGAGAGATTAATAGTGTAGATGATCCATCTTTCCATTCATGATTTCTGTTGACTGATAACTTGTCAAACTTTGACTTTGACCCAAAATCTCAACCTGGACGTTTTTGCCTTCTGAGAGTGCCAAAAGGTGTGCTGGACTAAGGCACACTAGAATATATTCTCCTTGAGTAAGGTGTTCCATCATAAGGTGTTGGGCAAGAGTTTTAGGGTTTTTACAACTGCACCTGCTAGTAACCCTAGCGACAGTGCTTTAGTAACTGCACCTGATAGAAACCCTAGTGGAAGTTATTCAACGAGCTTGATAACCTTATGGATTAACTTCCTTCCAGTGGTTAGACTGAATGAAGGATGTGTGGGCCCATAACCTATTAGAAAAGTGGGTGTGCTCGTTTAACCATAGACAATATAGCAATATTGTCACCCAACCATAGGCACGAATGCAACCCCCAAGCACCTTGACCTTGATAGAGAGAAGAATTTCAGTAGCAAATCAATAGCCAACCAAGGGTAATGCACCAAGCAAAGATAACCAAGACTGATCATAAAGTCCAACCCAGAAGAACCAAAATTACAGGTTGTAGAAATTATAGCTGCAGCTGCTCCCAAGACTTGCGCACTACTGGATTTCTGCAGTGCGCACAAGTGGATTTTTGTAGTTGCGAGACATCTGTCTCAAATGAGAACTAGTGTCCTGTATTTATATTTCTTTCTCTAAGATGTCTGGGCTGACTTCTTCTTCTGGAGGCTAAAGACTCAATATCAAATATTTTCTTTAGCCGACTTCTCTTCTAGGGTTATTTCCAAGTCTTTTAGGGTTTCTCCTTGCTTCCTGGAATATTCTAATCTCATCAAAGGTCACAAGTGGAGGTTAATACCTCCCACAACTACCGTAATATCAACAAAAATGACATCTAAAAAAGCCAATATCAAGAAGAAAGCTATCCATTTTAGCAAAATAAATAGAGAAAAACAGTAGAACGAGGAACAAGGAACTGAAAACAAATGAATATTTTCTAAAATTTTGAAAAAATAACATGTTTTAGTGTTTATAAGATGTATAATTTTTTCAGTAATGAATTCTAGTTGGTCTGAATTTTTTCTCGAATCAAATTTGAATTCAAACTTGTTAACTATGTTCTAGGCAATACATGGACGTTGTCATCAGAAACCATAGGGCACTTCGTTCTACATACAACCGCCAACAAGTTCCAAAATCATTATAAGTGGCCTTGGCTCACAGAGAGCCACGACCCATCCTTGATCTCGAATGTTAATACCACCTAATCTGATAACACAGACACCCGATCCAATCTGCGTTGGGGCCGACATTTATACATTATTTATACCGCTAACTTTACTTTAGGTACTATTAGTGAGAGGAAATCTATGATCAACTTGGAATCCAAGTCAAAGTGCTTAGAATGAGATGTATTCTATCATTACCACCAACTTTGGGGAAAATGATAATTACAATTCGATGAACGTGCCATGGGACCAACTACAACTCTTTTATTCATCTGGGTAACAAAGGTATAAACTTAGACGTACAACCATATCAAGTTTTCATTATAAGATTTCTCAATATTACATCGTATTTAATTGGTCAGCATTCAATTAAGTTTCATCGTCATGATAGTCGACTTAGGGTTTTCCCTGAGGGCTCTGCGGCTAGGTCTCACTAGCCGCAACCCTGGACTCCTTGGCTTGCGCGGGCAATGACCTTTCCAGAGTGAGCGGGTGAGGGTTGTGAGAGTTTATGCGAGGATTTGCGTGGGCTGGCGGTTGGCGACGGCGAAGGTTTTGAACCAGCAGATCTGCGGTGGCTGCGGACACCTAGTGGCGGTGCCTAGGGGCCAGGGCGGGTTGGTTTTCGGGCCTGATTCCCCTACCTACGTTTTTTTCGTTAACTGAGGGTCTCGATAGCGGTGGAGGTGGAGGATTCCAACGGCAACAGAGTTGGTATTCATATGGGCGTCAAGATATGGGCGTGAGGAGGACCTACGGGCGGGTGGTGACATTTCCCTTCGATGACTGTTGTTTAGAGGCCGAGGAGACTCAGAGCTGCATTGCAGGCGATTCCTTAACTCTGGTTCTCTGATCCTCTTGACCTCTCCTTTCTTGGCTCGAAGAGGTTTTGGACCAAAGCTTTGAGGTCTAGCTGGGGATGTGCGGTGTTTTGGTTTACACTTTGAGGTCCTTTAGGGGGGCACGGTGTTGGGAAAATAATTTGAGATCCTCTAGGGGCGTGCGACTACTAGTGTTTGCTTCTTTTCTGGTTTCCGTTGGGGTTTTTGCCCTGTTTTATGTATTTCTTGTTGCAGCCTGAGTGTTGGGATGTGTGTAGTTGTTTTTTTTAGCATGGTCTCTAGACTAATTTCTGCTATGGACTCATGTGTGGTCTTGAAGATGTTAAATATTATATTTTCACTAATATAATGAGCTAATTTTTTACTAGAAAAAAAACTTTCATCGCCATATAAGGAAAAGTATGTGATTCCATATTTGATTTTGTGTGATTGGCCACTTTCATTATTCTACTCTTCTTTTGAGTTGACATTATTGTGTATAATTTAAAGCAATGTGTCCTACATAAATATATATTTAAATTTCATAAAGTTTCGAAGGAGATTTGATATTGTTGAAAAATAATAATTTCAATAATAAACATTAACACAATTAGTTGACATAGTAATTAAGCTTGATTGAGAAATATGTCAACGTGAAGAATAATTTTATTTTTTTAATCCCATCTACTTTTTAACAACTAAGACTTTAGTGGTCCCATGGGGAGATCTAAACTTATATTTGATTGTGAATCTCGTTTATCGTAGAGTCCAAAAGAAATTAAAAATCATGTGTCACATGTGATGTTGGAGGGTATATCTATACTCTATTCAATGTATGAACTTCGTTTATCTTCGATTCCATATGAAAATAAAATAAGATAAAATAATGTACCACGCTTTGTGCGTAACACAATCGAGATAAAAAAATAAAAATTA
>ML794044.1:209619-234367 GCA_009831015.1 Picea engelmannii
CCCGATATCTACACACACTGAGATCTACACACACCCACCAGTCACGGTTTTCCTGCCTTGCCAGCGACTCTCCTCGACCTACACTCAGAATCCCTCCTTAGCCAGCTTCCCTCCTACCTTCCTTCGTCCTACTTCGTCTGATCCACCTGTTATTTCTACCCTCTGTGGGGAAAAGCACAATACGATTCAGCAGAGACTTGTAGGAATGCACCAGCTTAATCGCTTGACTGGAGTTACCTATAACGGCAGCAATAAATCGCAGCTTAGACCTTGTTGTTAAAAAAAACAAAGAGAAAAATGGTCCTCGACCATGACATCGGACGAGAAGACTCGGTCTCCTTAAGCCTCTACGCATTAGTGGGCAGAATCTCATACAAATACCTCTGCCAAACTAATCTAACGGAGTGGGTGCATACAACTTGGAAGCCACTCCTGAGTTATGTTCCGAAGATCACCCTCTTGACACAAGGTTGGCTATGCTTTAGGTTCAAAACACCAGAGGACTCCACATCTATTCTGGAGCGGCTTTGGACTTTGGATGGCAGTAGCCTCATGCTTAAACGATGGTGGATCAATTTTGATCCCTTGTAGGACTATTTTCGCCTAAGACATCTATGGGTCCTCCTCCCTGGACTGCCCCTACATCTCTGGAACCAAAAATCTCTTGAGGCCATAGGTAACACTCTTGGCCACTACATCTGCGTGGACCTTCAGTGACTCACAAGCTCTGAAAAAAAGATGGCTAGAGTCATGGTGGAGATAGATATACATGATGGACTGCTTGAATGTCTTGACATTGACTAGAGAGGCAAACTCTATCAACCGAGCCTGGATTATCTATGCATCCCCTTCAGGTGCACTATCTGCAGGAAAACAGGCCATCTTAGAAATGTTTGTTCGGGTCGCTTTGATGAAAATCAGCCCGAGGAAACAATGTTGGACCTCTCCACTAGGATGGACTCTCTGATTACAACCGCTCATCCGTATTTTCTAGACCTTCCAGATTTTGAAGATTTAGCTACCCTAGACTCGGTCACCGGTAAGCTCAAGTCCATTTGTCCCTCTCTTTTCTACTCTCTTATTTTCTGGGAAAAGGAACTTTTGGACACTGCCATAACTGATGTTTTAGGTGCTCCCCCTCCTCGGCCTATTGCGACTCAAACTTTACCTTTTTTGGGTGCTCCTTTCCTCACTCTCCACCACCCGCTTACCTGATGGGCCTCCGAACTACCAGTCGAACTCCTCTCCTCACTTTCCTACTACAGTCTGTGCCCAATTGCTTACCTCTTCCTCTTCACCTTCCATACCCTTACCCCCCTCTCCAACCTCACTCTCTTTTGAACCTCTGAATACTACCCAGCACTAGGCCTCCACACTATGGGTTACTCCCCCCGACCTTTCCCCCTCTATACACTTGGAGCCATCTAGCCATAACTCCACGCCTCAGGAAGTGGGGATGCTACACTATCTGCTAGGTACCATTGAAACACAACTTGGAGACAATACACTCAGTGACGTGTTGGACACTCTCCTACCCTCCTTCAAAGAAGTCCACACTCCTACCCCAATACCAATATATCTGGCGAAATCAATCCATTTGCCACACTTCGAGGAAGGTAACTCGGGACATAGGATAAATCCATGTCTGGACTAGGGAAATGCACACACCTGGTCAAGAGGGATTGGCTATGAACACTCCCCGATCAAAACTAGAAGTGCACGCCGCAAAGAGGGGCCTTCATTATCTACTTCTAATGTTACACAATCACAAAACACTGACATTGGGGCGCTTAGAGGCATGAGAGCCCTAGCAAGAACCAAATAATGATCTTGCTCTCCCTCAATATCAGAGGGGTGGAGGGGGGGCCTTAAATCCTCCACTTTTAGAAGACTGCTCTCTCGGACCTCTCTAGACATTATTTTCCTCCAGGAAACCTTGGTTGATGGACATAAAGCTAGATCTTTTCTATCTAAGTTTCGGCCTAACTGGCACACTTGCTCTGTAAACTCACTGGGAAATTCTAAGGGATTAGCTGCCATTTGGGACCCTACAAAGTTCGACTTATATCCATTTCTGAGTTGTGGTGGCTTATTACTAATTGGATCCTGTCGGTGGAATAATCTACAAATGATCCTTCTCAATTCATATGGACCCTATCAAAACATAAAAAAAAAATTGGATAAAGTGGAGTCCCATGGTCTGCTTGATCTCAAGAACTTAATCATTGATGGGGATTTGAATTTCACCACAAGCTCAAGCGAAATTTGGGGAGCCTCTTCCATCTAAGATCCCTTGGTCGACTTCTTTATCTCACTTTTCCAATCACATGGTTTGGTTGAATTACCCCCAGATGTATTGAATCCAACTTAGCGCTATGGCATAGAGGAATTGGAGTCCATATCTAAACAGCTAGATCGTTTCATTATCTCTGAAATCCTTGCTATAGTTGATGGAAGGATCGGATCTTGGGTGGACACACCATATCTGTCAGACTACGCCCCGATCTTACTACAATTCAGCTCACCTCCGGTGCAGATCTCCTATCATTCTAAACTAAACTCTTGTTGGCTCATTGAAGAAGATTTCACTGCAATAGTCAACTTTGTTTGGTCTGACCCCATTTTCCAGCAAGAAATGGGTATACAACAACGTTTTATTTGGAAAATGAAACACTTAAAATTATGCATAAAAAGATGGGCCACGCAGCATAAAAGACTTACGCTACACAAGATTCGTGAGCTAGAGCATAAACTTAAAGAACTACACCAAATCGACCCTCTGGATGGGCACGCAGGTGAAAAGCATCAACTTTTAAAACAAGTTGAATTTGAAAGGAACAAGATTCTGCTGGTAGATGAAGCTCTCTGGAGGCAACGAAGTAGAGTTAATTGGATAAAATGTGGAGATCCCAATAACAATTTTTTTCATCGTTTTGCCAGCTCTTCCAGGAATAAAAAGCATATCTAGGATATCATTGATGAAACAGGTACAAAACATAATGGACAGCAAGCGATCAAGACTACAACTACTAGCTTTTTCAAATCTTTCTACGGTGGCCCAACTGCAAGCTCATGTTACGGTGGCCCAACTCTATCCTCTCACTGTCACAACAGAGGATTATTCGCACTTGTACATGCTTTGTACTTTACAGGAGGTATTGGCTGCTCTAAAATCCTTCTCAAAGGATAAAATCCCAGGTCCAGATGGCTGGATCGTAGAGTTTTACTTACATTTCTTCGATCTGGTGGGGACTGAGCTTTTGGAGCTAGTGGAAGATTCTAGACTCCATGGTAAGATCTTCGGGTCTCTAAACTCAACCTTCTTGACACTTATCCTGAAAGAAAACCACCCGACTACTTTTGGTGATTATAGACTGATTGCTCTTTGCAATCTTTGCTACAAGATCATATAAAAAATCATCCCCAATAGAATCAAACCTATCCTCTCGCGTTCACTGTCCGACGAACAACGAGGTGTTTTAAAGGGCCGACAAATTCTTGATGTTATTGGCACTACACAATAATTCTTGCACAACATTAGTCACAAAAATTCACCTGCCCTCATCCTCAAGCTAGATCTAAAAAAAGCCTTCGACTACATAGATTGGGACTTTCTTAGACTTATTTTAACTCAAATGGGTTTCAGCCAATCCACCTTAATTTGGATTATGAGTTGTGTCACAAGTGCAACATTTGTTGTGTTGGTAAATGATGAACCTTCCTCCTTCTTCCACAGTGGCAGAGGCCTATGACAGGGCTACCCTCTTTCACCGTTCCTTTTCATCTTGGTCATGGAAGATTTAAGTCTCCTCCCTAAAAAATGCCAGGCAAAAGGCAAAATTACAGGGATCAAGGTCTCCAAGCTGGTCAAAATCCTACAACTCCTCTTCGTCAATGATGTCCTCATAATGTCAAATGACAGTCCACTTGAATGGAGGGAAATCGATGGACTCTTGAAGATTTTCTACTCTACTATTGGCTTACAAATCAACTGGTCCAAATCGACATTCCATTACGCCAATATACATGATCAAGATTTGAATCATCTTAAGGGCATCTTTCCACATACTTTCATCCATCTTTCATAAGGTTTCCATTATCTTGGCTATTTCATTAAAGAAGAACACGACAAGACATCAGACTGAGACTGGCTTGTTTCAAAGGTGGAAACAAAAGTAAGCCATTGGTGTAACATATGGCTCTCCATTGGAGGTCATTACACTCTTATTAAAGATACACTCGAAGGACACCCGGTGTATTGGATGGAACTAGCAGCGATACCCACACCAGTCCTGGATAAGCTCAGAAAACTCACCTATAATTTTCTTTGGTCAAACTGCAAGGACCAACACAAGTTGCACCTTTGCAACTGGGAATCATTGGCCAAACCAAAAATTAAGGGTGGATGGGGAATTAGAAATATTTTTAAATTCAATAATGCTTTGGTTGCAAACTCTCTCTGGCGTTTTTTGACCACAAATGGCACCTGGAGTTCGATTATTAAAGATAAATACCTGCCATACACCTCTTTTGCATCTTGGCTCCGCACGGTTTCCACTCACCCCAGGGTTGCGTCTCAAACATGGAGGAACTTAACGAAATCGACCCTATGGATCCAAAAATGGATCTGCTAGAAGCCAGGCTCTGACCATTCAATTGAACTCGGTAAGGATTGTATTTTAGGCCTCGGACTTGCATCGTACATGTAACCTCTTTTAATTATGCAGTTGAATTCAAAAACACGCATTTCCTCATCCAAGTTGCACATCACAACGAATAGGGGATCCTAACAATCGACTGGAAAACATGCCACGACTTGGAGCTATCATTCGATCTGGTTGTTGAGTGGGAAAATTTCTGCTTGGAGCTAACTCGAGCGGGCATTTATCTTCATGATGCAAAGGATCAGCTTCTATGGGCAGGCAGAGACAGTTCAAGCCTCATCTTCGTAAAACATATTTACACTTCTATTACTAACACAACAAACCATAATAACATTAATGGTTGGCATAAGCATATCTGGACCTGGAAAATTTCCACTAAAGATTAAACTCTTTACTTGGTTAGCTGACGAAAACAAAATCCCCACCTAGGACAACTTGCAAAGAAAAGGTTGGATTGACCCCAACATCTGTCAATTTTGCTACAGGGAAGAAGAAACAGTTCAACATCTCTTCATACAGTGTCATTTCACTCGCCAAGTCTGGGACAAGATTTCACTTGATTATCACATTACCACTGCCTGGAATGGGACCTCCCTTTTTGTTTGTTTTTTCCATTGGACATCCAGCATGCGCAACCACAAACTTTTACCTCCATTGGTCAATCGGTTTATATGGCTAGCCAGAAACAACAAGATTTTTGACAATAAACCTCCTACCATCAACATTGTTGCATATAAAACTCTTGGCCTGCACCAAAATTGGAAAGACATACACCCAGTCAAGGGGAAATAAAAAAACATTAATAAGCCCTCTTATCGCAGAGGATATACCTACGGGGTGGTTTGATGGTGCATCCCAATGCAGTGGAACATTGAGTGGTGTTGATGGATTGATATGAACAAATAAAAACTCTCTTTACAGATGGAATTTCAGCTGTGGCCCGGGCACCAACACAAGGGAAAAGCTATTGGGTGCCTAGGATGCTCTACACTTGGCCTCAAGACTAAATATTGATCACCTTCAACTGATTGATGACTCCATAGTTATCATAGATTGGTTTAATCACAACGACAAGCTTCAATCGATCACTCTCCTGGCCTGGATGGACTCAATTAGATTACTCCAACGCCACTTCAAGAAGCTTATTTTCACACATGCCTCCCGAGAGTACAATAGGGAAGAAGACTTGTTATCTAAGACATCACTTCAGAAAAAAGAAGTTGTCCTGATCAATTACAACCATTGTTTGGATGGCCATGAGGGCCCCACACATGTTATCAAATTATTATAAGTCTGGAGCCACCAGTTCCATGTCAGCATTTTCAGTATATTCCCCAAAAAAATTGGTCCTTTTGTTGCATTCCTCTTGATATTCTCTACAACTCTTCTCTCCTCTACTTTTTTGACTTCTTGTAATTATTGCTTTTCTCCCAGCGTAGTTATTTCTCCTACGAATTGGATAGACCAATTATAGGAGAAAGATACTCTCTACCAGTTGTTTCTTTCCGTTGATGAAATCTGTTATGAGAACACATTATATTATTAATATAATTGAGTAATTTTTTCTGCTGAAACATAGATAATAAGCAAAATTTAAATTGTAAATTTCTTACTCATTATTAATAATAAAAGTATAATGAAATTAAAAAGTATAATGAAAATAAAAGTAAAATAAATAATATATAATTATAATGATCACAATAACATATATAATAAGAAAAATTTAAATTGTAAATTTTTTATATAATGAAATTAAAAAGTATAATGAAAGTAAAAGTAAAATTTTCGATATATGAATTTTATTGCTTATTTTATGATTATGTTATTATTATTGTTATTATAAATATTTTTCATGGATTTTCATGGCACAAAAATTCTATGTTAAGTTGGATATCGAGAAAAATTGATATTATTTTTCTAGTTGAAATATGGGAGCATAAAGAGTGTAAGGTATTTAACATAGAAGGATTTGTCTTGTGGTCAACATGGAACAAGAAATCCTATTGCAGGGGGATTGGAGGCATAACTTATTTGTTACATAAAAATAACATATCTTCTCACATTGATAGATCCTCTCAACTAGTACATGTGGATAGAGATCTTAGACATTAATGCTAAGAATATTTATATAGCAATATGTTCTTTCTTACCTATTAATTCTACTTTTTATAAGAAAAACAATATCGATAAAAAATGTCCCTATAGTACCTTAGATCAAGATATTTATAGTCTGAGAAATGAAGGTAATATCCTCCTACTAGGAGACTTTAATGCTAGAATTGAAACTAACCAAGATATTATTTTAAGCAATGATTCCAACCCCAATCCTTTATGGCTAGATGAGAACCTTGTTTTAGCTAACAAATACAAAAGAATCTTTGAAGACTTGACTGAGAATTTATTTGGTACCGAGCTAGTCCAACTCTATAGTTCTCAAGACCTCATAATTTGCAATGGCGTGATGAAGTGGTCAAACTCCAATCATATGACTTGTATTCATGGGTTGGGAAATAGTCTTGTGGATTATATGATATATGGTATTCCTGTATACAACCAAATAGTAAATTTTGACCTCTTAAATGACTATGAGCCTAACTTTTCTCATAGACGTCTAACTCTAACTCTAAACTTTGCCATGCACCAAAAGCCCCATTGAAACAATTTCGATAATCAAAGGCACTTGCTTTTGGTCAAAAGTAAAGTTATTATTTTCTTAAAGGGTTTAAATAGTGAATCAAATGTGTTATTTTATAGGGACAACGTCAAAGACCTATATCATAATTTTAAAACAACCCTTCCTACTTCCATTAACATGTTCTCTAATGAGGTGTTATGTAAAAAGAAAAATAGAACAACCAACCCTTGGTATGATAACGAGTGAAAAATTGCTAGGAAATCCATTAGGGATGCTTCTAATGAGTCCTTAAAACTCAATAAGATAAATACGTACAAGGCCATAATTGAAAGGAAAAAAAATGTACTACACAAATAGAAAGTAAGAGAAACTCTTTCACCTATCTAAACTTGATCCTACAAAGTTTTCGAGGCAAATTATAACTCATAAAACTAAAGAAAATAATATGATTCCCCTGAAGGACTAGAATTCCTACCTTAAAAGATTTTACGAATCCCCTAGCGCCATCGATACCATTACAAACATTCCTATAGAGGATAATTTTTTTCTATGGAAGACATAGAGTTTGCGGTTAAGCGACTTGAAAATGGGAAAGCTAAGGACGTTGAATGCCACCAAGATGAAATCTTAAAAATTGGAGGTCTTATCCTTATCCCTCATATACACAAACTCTTCAATTTAGTAGTCAAGCAGGGATTCCCTAAACCCTAGATGCAAAGCCTCATTTTACCTATTTTTAAAAGTGAGGATAAAAAAAATCCCACTAATTATAAGATTTTCATGATTAGCCCCATTTTATCTAATTTGTATGGAATGATTTTGGAAAAGAATATTAGCATATTGCTAGAAAGTCACAGAAAAAGAGTTAATTGACAGGCCAGGTTTACGAGCTATCATTCAACTATAGGTCACCTTGTTACTTTAGGATCATTGCAGAGGAGTGTTGCAATAATAAAACCAATCTCCTTTGTTGTTTTGTTGAATTTAGAAAAGATTTTGACATAGTTCCCAGCACAAACCTTTGGAATAGGTTGGAATAGCTAGAATTTCCTTTCGAGTTGACAGTTGTTGTAGCAAGGATGTATGAGAAGGTTATTGCAAATTTTAGGAACATTGAGGGTTGGTTAGAAGAAATTAACTGTAATATAGGATTTAAGCAACGTTGTCCCTTGTCCCCAACCCTTTTTGGTATAACATTGACAAGTTAGAAGATTGTTTAGAAGAAGCAGGTTGTGTCAGCTCAATTATCAATGGTATAGTCATCATTATTCTTCTTTGCGTCGATGATATTGTTCTTATGGTGAGGAGTCGCCATGATTTTGGAAAGCAACTAAGAATCCTCAAGGATTTCTGCTCCAATATGGGTATAATTGTTAATACTAACAAAATGAAAGTTATAATAATTAAATCCAAAAATATCACCTATGATACTTTCGTATATGAAAACAACAACTTGGAGGAAGTGCCTCCGTACAAATATCTTATAATTGATGTTCATCAAAATCTCAACTGGAACTATAGCATTAAGACAAGAATAAATAAAGGGTGGAATGCTTATTATGGTCTTGAAAACAATTGTAAATCAACAGACCTTTGGATATGGGATAAGAAAAATATCTTATTTGATACCCTCATTACTCATGTTATTTTATATGGATGTGAATTTTGGGGATGCAATATCTCTAGAGAGTTGTGGAAAAATATAGAGCAAATCCAAAATAATTTTATAACTTATAATCTCAAAATTAAAGACAATACACCCTATCATATCCTCCTCATAGAAATGAGTCGTTCCCCATTGAGAGCACATCTATGACTACGTACCTAATGTATAAGAATAGGTTACACAGCATGGAATACAAAAGGCTTCCCAAAATTGCTTCAAACTTCATCCAAAACCACCTTCGATTCAAGCAAGGATGGCATAAAGATGCCTAGTCTTGGCTAAACCATTAGGGAATAAACGAAGAGATCATACTATAGAATAAGGATAATATTAAAAATATTATTACATCTAAATTTAAGCATAAATTGTGGTGCAATAAATAGCTAGAAGGTAAAAGAAAATTAAGATATTATAAGGAGGTGAACAACCCTAATCTAGAATATCAAAAGTATGTATTTGTTTTGACTAGTGTAAAGAAGAAAATCAACATTGCTAAAATAAGAACAAATTCTCATGAGCTCTATTGTTTCTCAAACTCACACTGAGGGAAAGTCCTACCATGCGAGTATTGATGCATGTAGCATCAGACATGTACTTCTGCATTGGCTTGGTGTATAGCATGTGGAAGTCGCCCAAAGTCTTCTAAGAGTGAGACTTTACTTTAATTAAAGTAATTATTAAAGTAAAGTGTTTTTATTAGTAAGTTGAGTTTTATTTAAGGAAGATGCTTTAATTAGCGTTAGAGAATTAAATAATAGCCATTGATCTCAAGTGAGGTGAGAATTAATCTTAGTTGTCACTCGCTTTGGAGATTAGGATTAGGTCATAACTCAATCTTATAAAAGCAAGGCTAGGGTAAAGGAGAAGATACTTTTGGTGAGAGACCAAGGTGGGACTTTTATACAGTGATGTCAAAAGAGTTTTTCTAGTGTGAATTAAATTGAGAGTGTAGAAGCAACGAAGGAATTTTTCTAGTGTGAAGTCAATTGAGAGTGTAGACGCAAAGAAGGAATTTTTCTTATGTTGTATGAGTGAGGAGACCTCATTGATTGGGTGAACAGTATTTCATCCAAGTGTTTATGCAGAGAGGGTTCGATCACAAAGGATTTTGATTCAAGATCATAGCTAGGTGGAGAAGGAATTCCATCTAGATATCATACAAGTCGAGGAGAAGAGAGATCAAAGGCAGTCACAGGTGGGTTTCAACTGATTGAACCTAGAGGAAACTGTAGCATCGTACATAATTTTTCGTACATGTACATGGGTGCCAGTGGAGACAAGTGTGTATACGCGGGTGATTTGAAGGAAAGGCACATACACCTCGAAAATCATGTTGTTCAAGGGTCGTACAACGAATCAAACTGTGTTAGGTTTGTCTGTAGTTGTATTTCTCTCAGTGGACCATTATCCCTGTTATGGGAGCCCTGATTTGACCATAATAAAAACATCTAAGTACTAGTTTTCCCTTTGGGTTTTTTCCAAGGGTTTCTCCCCGAAAATATTTGTGTCTTTTGTGTGAAATTTTGGTTTCCTTGTTTATGCTTTCGATGTAATATTTAGTTGATTACTCAGTTGTGCTTTAATTCAATAAGTGATTTATTTGGAATTAATTGTCGGTTGTTGGGTAGAGGGGTAAAATCAACACGGTATCAGAGCACATACTCTAAGAGGAATCCATATCTCATATCCACAACATTTGGAGGTAGATTTATCAAATTTGCAAGGATATATTGTCATATCTATAACCAGCAGGAAGAAATCGAAGGAAATTTTTTAGGGAAACAACAATATTGAGGCAGAACTAGGTTTTTACATTTTTACAGAGTGGTACGCAGGTTATAGAAGGAACAAATGTGTACATACATGGGAATATTTGAAGATAGGAACATATATGTCAGGTGCAATAAACATAGGCATGTACATAAGCGGGTCTAATGAAGGGAGGACGCGTACATATACAGGTTTGAGAGGTGAAAGGTGTGTACAGGACCGTACAGGACAATACAGGGGCAATTTCAGCAAAGGGTTATTAGATCAAATCTTGGAAATGAAAATTGGATTGCAATTTGAGGGTCGGTTGGATGGGGTTTCCAACTACATTCCATGGAAGGAGAGAATAATGTTGGTGTTGATGGAGAATGAGATCTGGGAATTTGTTAATACTTAGATAACTCCTCCAATGGATGTGGCATATTTGGTCATCCATAATCAAAAGAATGTTAAAGCCAGGTGCATAATTCTAGATGGAGTGAAGGATTACTTGATCCCTCATTTATCAGGAAATAAAACTATGAGGGACATGTGGGAGTCTCTAAAGAGTTTATTTCAGATTAAGAATGAGAATCACAAAATGGTGCTAAAAGAGAAGATTAGAGACACAAAGATGACATGATCAGACATGGTGACAACTTATCTCACCTACATTCAATAGGTTCGAGATGAACTGGCTATAGTTGGGGAGAAAGTGACAAATTCAGAATTGGTGAGGACGACATTAAAAGGATTCACGAAGCAATGGACATCATTCATCAAAGGGATCATAGCACGTGAGAACCTCCCTGATTGGTCAAGGTTGTGGGATGACATCGTTCAGGAGAAACTTCAAGATGAAGAATTGAATGGAGGCTGACACAAGAATGATGATGAGAACCTTGTTCTTTCCATCCATGAAAAGAAGGGAAAGTTAAAGAATATTTTCAGTGGAGAGTCTACCTCTAAATATGGAAATAAGAATGACATGAGCAAAGTCAAGTTCTTTGCATGTCACAATTTTGGGAATTATGTAGGGCAATGTTCGAACAAGAAGAAGTGTGGGAATGAAATGCAAACAATGGTAGTTGCGTCGACAAAGAATCAAGTGGATGAATTTTACAAGAAGTTTGAACAAAAAGAGTTCTTACTTATTTCCCACACATCCTTGGGAACCATATCAAATGGTGCATGGTTGATAGATAGTGGAGCCACATGTAATATGAAAAGAGTGTGGGAGTTGTTCAATAGATTCACATAGTATGAATCAGATATGTATGTGGAAATTGGTATGGGGAGAAACCATGCTGTGAGGGGATATGGAACAATGTCATTTCAAATGGATTCATGAGGTGTGTTGAGAGTGAAAAATATATTATGGGTGTCAAAAATCAAAAGGAGTGTGCTCTCAGTCTAAACGATTGAGAAGAAGGGATATGACATAGTTTTCCAAGATGGATAGGTGATGATCAATCCCATAGGATGTAGCTTAGACACAACAGTTGTTTTTGGAGTTAGAGAGAGAAACTTGTATAGGATAAAGGGACATCATATGTGAGCTATGGAAAGCAACAAAGTGACAGAGAATGAGGAGCAAGTGGCTTTGAAGGTTGAGCAACTCAGAGGGATTCAACCTTTAGGTTGGGTGGGAATGAGCAACCTTCCAAGTAATCCAACAAGGATTGATGTTTCGATATGACCATGCAGGATGCTCAAGAGAAGGAGGCTTCAAGGAGTATGATCATAGGGAAGTATTCGAAGACGGGTCTGAGTGAGATGGCAGGGATAGTCTCTTGTGTCAGAGGGAGAAACCATGGTAGCAGATCTGGTGGCAAAGACAGAGCCAAATCCAGGAGGGAGAAGTACCTTCCTCGCTAAGAGGGAGTGTTGATGCATGTAGTATCGGACAGGTACTTTCACATTGGCTTGGTGTCTAGCATGTGGAAGTCATCCAAAGTATTCTAAGAGTGATACTTTACTTTAATTAAAGTAATTATTAAAGTAAAGTGATTTTAATAGTGAGTTGAGTCTTATTTAAGGAAAATGATTTAATTAGCATTAGTGAATTAAATAATATCCATTGATCTCAAGTGAGGTGAGAAGTAATCACAACCATCAATCACTTTGGAGATTAGGGTTAGGTCATAACTCAATCATATAAAATCAAGTCTAGGGTAAAGAAGAATATATTTTTGGTGAGAGACCAAGGTGGGACTTTTACATAGAGATAGAAAAGAAGGAATTTTTCTAGTGTGAAGTTAGTTGAGAGTGTAGAAGGAAAGAAGGACATTTGATTGTGATGCATGAGTGAGGATATCTCATTGATTGGGTGAATATTATTTCATCCAAGTGTTGATGCAGAGAGGGTTGGATAAAAAAAGACTGTGATTCAATATTGTAGCTACGTGGAGAAGGAATTCCATCTAGAGATCATACAGGTCAAGGAGAAGAGAGAACAGAGGTAGCCACAGGTGGGTTTCAGCTAATTGAAGCCAGAGGAAAGTGTAGCACTATACAAAAAAACAATTACAGTATTTTTCTTACGTGTACGCAAGTGCCAATGGAGACGGGAACATATACACAAAGGAGTTGAAGGAAATGTGCGTACACCTCGAAAAGTGTGTTTTTCAAGAATCGTACAGTGAAATAGACTATGCCAAGTTTGTATGTAGTTGTATTTCTCTCAGTGGGCCATTATACCTATTACGAGAGCCCTTATTTGATTATAATAAAAACATATAATTATTTTTTTCCCTTTGAGGTTTTTCCAGGGGTTTCTACCTAAAAATATTTGTGTCTTGTGTGCAAGATTTTGGTTTCCTTATTTATGCTTCCATTGTAATGTTTAGTTGATTACTCAGTTGTGACTCATTCTTTAATTCAATAAGTGATTTATTTGGAATTAAATGTCACGTGCTAGGTAGAGGCGTAAAATCAATAGTCAGGGGGAGATTGGGGCATCTGAATAATAAATATTCCTATTGTCACCTTAGAGACCTTGCTTCTACTCTTCTAGGCTAGGGTATCTAACCTAAGGAGGTCTTTCCTATATGTCCAACTGAGTCATATCATTTCAAGTAAGGTGGGTATATCTTCAGTATGAATTCTCAAAGTGATTAGCTTTGATATCACACAATCTGTAGATTGGGAAAAGCCTAACCCAATCCAAGGAAGTGTGACAACTATGGGAGTACCTACCCACTATCACCTTAGATAGACACCCCCCTCACTTTAGTGATGATAGATCACCAAAATGGGGGAGTCATGGTGACCCTAATGGGATTAAGATGAAAAGTGATATGATGATGAGTGAAACCCCTATAGTTCAAGCTTGGAGATGAAGAATGGCTTGGAAAAGAGTCTTGTGAAGGAGGAGATGGTTGCCAAGTGTTTTGTACCTGCAAAACAATATTATCCTTTCCTGGAACAAGACAAATGATCATAGAACAAGCCATTTATCAAAGGGGATCAAACAAGAATCCTTGTTGTCCCAAATTGCAGTAGTATGGAAATATATAGATCAACAAATAAAGATGTTACCAGTTGCAAAATTAAGCATCCAAAACATCAAATAATTATTGGGTAAACAAGCCCTAAACATGTAGATAATATCCCAATATTTAAACACAAGTTTTGACGGCAAAATAAGGCTGTAAAATTATGTTATCATAAATATACTAGGGCAGCCTTGTGGATGTAGCCAACTTTTGCTACATCAACAAGTTCTAGCCACTGAAATATACAAGCAAAGCATCCAAATGAAATTCCTCGACAAAGAGAATAATTAGCACCAATTACTTGCAATTTTCAGTGGTAGAAAGAGTAGTAAAATATGATTAAAGAGTGTGTTTCAAGCATCCCTAATGGATGTATCAATTAGTTCATAACAACAAGAGAATCACTTGGCTAAAGGAGATTCCCTTAGGGCTCAAACAATATTATAGCATGTGGAATCAATTCCAACTAAGTCAAATGCAATATCTCAACAATTCCCATATACTAATGTAATAATTTTAGATCTCTAATGAAAATTAGATTAGTTCCTTATAAATTGGGTTATGGGGTCTCTTGTTGTAAGAGTTAGTTGTGTTTCCTCTCTAGGGGTGTAATACTTTTTACTCCCTAGAGAAAACACAACTAGCAAGGTAAATCTAGGAGGGTGTAAGCCTTTTTACTCCTCCTAGCAACCTTTGCAAAGTAGCTTATCCAAGACAATAGTGATAGATATTAGTGGAGGTTGTATGCCTTTATATTCCTACAATGTGACGCAGACCCCCACCTCAGTAGGGTCTGCTGACCTCCCAGTCTTTGGATCTACCTATACCCAAGCCGAAATGGATTCTTTGGTCCCCGTTGAAACCATTCACACATATAACCAC
Organism: Picea engelmannii; assembly: GCA_009831015.1. Taxonomy (NCBI): domain Eukaryota; kingdom Viridiplantae; phylum Streptophyta; class Pinopsida; order Pinales; family Pinaceae; genus Picea; species Picea engelmannii. Next base: position 224,713 of record ML794044.1, read on the forward strand.
ATGTCTCCTTTTATATGTTCTGCCCACGTGAACATGCACTAGGCATGAGCCTCCACTCCACGTGACCACCGGTGTGACCACAGACTTAACCCCAAAAAGGTGTGTCGGGTTTCACGATTTTGGGACTTTCATTGTGAGTCACCCCGACTCCTCTGATTCTCGAAACCCCAAAATGGGATAACTGTCCCTAGCTCCTCCCTTATTCTTCTATCATATGACCTCCAATCAAACCCTGGGGTCCACGTCCGAGGGCATCGAGATTTTGCATGTCATGGATTTTTGAAGTGGCCCTCTCCCCTTCTCCCGAAATCTGAACTCGCGACTTCCTCCCCATAGATCAACGGTCCTGAACCCCCCACGATCTGATGGCCCAGATCGCGTCAGGATTTAGTGAGTCGCGACCTCCGAGTAGCAAGTTCCTCCACTCTCCCGACTCCCGAAATGTTGATATTTCGGAGCGCCCAATCAACGGTTCACGCTCCTCTAGATCTAACAGCTGATATCGCTCCTGAGCTTGCAAGTGTGGAAATAAACTTGGCCTTATCCTTTTGCGGATCTACTAGATCTGACGGTCCATGAAAAATAAACGCTTCTCCCTCCGAGAATTCCCACCGTCTGTTCAGACTCTCGATGTTTCCTGGCCAAGCAATTGGCGTCAACCCTCCTGAGCTTGATTTCTGCGAGGTGACTTCGACCCTCATCCTTCCTTTGGAATTTTCTAAGCCTTTATGCTTCCTGAGCTTGATTCTTGCTGAAAACTCAAGGATTCTAGGAATTCTTGCGTGCACTCCTTGCGGCCCTCACAATAATCTCTGATTATCTGATATATCCCAACTCTGTGCACTCCTTGCGACAGAACTTCTTCAACCACTCACTTGGTTGGAAAAGTCTAAGACTTCGACCTGGCCTGCGCACACCTTGCACGACTCTATGCTATACTTGCACTTATGTTGGTATAATAGCAACTCTATCTCTCCTGAGATTTTCTGAGGTAAGACTCTGAATCTTGTCAACGCACTCCTTGCAGGAATTCTCAGGATGAGGAGAAATTGAAACTTATACTCTCCCTCTCACATACTTCATACATTCAACATGAAATCATACACATAAAACATTGAAACAAATGCATAACAGAGCATATAAGCAAACTATAAACATACCATTCAATAGATACAAACAATAACCATAACACCATGAAATTGGATTAAAGCCTTCTTATATTAATTCAAGTGCTTATGTACATGGTTTTCTATAGCAACAACTATCTACTCATACAAATTCTACAATCTTCGTTCTTCTCTGCTCTCCTATGCTCTCTTGCTCTACAACTTCTACTCTTACAATTGAGAATAATCATACAATACATCTATGGGGGAGCTTTCTTGAGTTTTCACTCCTACAATCTAATCTATCTTATCGAAATTAAAGACTACAACTACTTTACATTTATTACATTAAATTCCTCCAACCGACAAATGAGAGCAACACTCAAGATCTGCATTACAATCCCCAAAACATTTAAGAACAATTACATCCTTCCAGCTATTACATTAATGTTTCATCTTTTAAATTTCAAAATGTCTTCAAAATGTGTGCTGGTGTATATCCAGTTGTCCTCCACTTGTACTTGCTGGTGATGCTCCTGCATCATACTCCTCTGGATGAAAAATTCATGGACTCCTGTCCATGAACTCCTGCACCGTCTGTCCATTTTTTTGGATATCTTCTTCACTTTCCCAACTGGCATACTCAATCAGGTGTCCCTTCCATTTTACCAAATATTCAAAATATGTCTTCCTATGGGTCTTCTTACCAACTCTTTGATAAATGATCTTTTCTATCTGCGACTTTTCAGCTATAGGCATCTACTCGACCCACTGAATTTCCTTTTGATCCTCTTCTCCTCTCACTTCATCTTCTCTGTAAGGGTACAAATTTGCTACGTTGAATATGGGTGATATGCCCACATCATCTGGAAATTCTATCTCATAAGCATTTGCCTCAAATTTTCTCAAAATATTACACGGCCCTATCTTTTTCATCTTCAACGTATTATACGTTCCTCTTGGGAACCTTTCTTTTCTTAGATGTGCTAAGACCAAATATCCCACTTCGAATTTAAGCTCTCTCCTGTGTTGATCTACTCTGCGCTTATATTCTTGGTTGGAACTCTGTAATCGCTCTTTAATCTTACTGTGGAGCTCCTACATCTCTGCTGCAAAATCTTCTGCTCCAGCACTCATGAACTCACTCTGCTCTAAGTCTCTCAACTTAGATACTTCTCTTGGCTACATTCCATACATTATCTAAAATGGGCTCTGTCCTGTGCTCCTATTAGGTGAGTCATTATATGCCAATTCTGCTAGCAGAAGAATCTGATCCCACTGATTATGGTGTTCAGATACCAAACTCCTCAATAAGTCCCCCAAAATTTGATTTACTACCTCAGTTTGTTCGTCCGTCTGAGGGTGATATGTTGAGCTAAAAGATAAATATTTCCCCAGCTTCTTCCATAGTGTCCTCCAGAAATGACCAACAAATTTGGTATCTCTTTCCGAAACAATACTCTTGGGTAAACCATGGAGTCAAACAACTTCTTTGAAAAACAGATTTGTAATGTGTGTTGCATCATTGGTTTTCTGACATGGAATGAAATGTGCCATTTTTGAGAATTTGTCGACTACCACAAATATGGAATCGCAACCTCTTTGTGTCCCTAGTAGTCCCAACACAAAATCCATGCTTACCGCGTCCCACGGCCTCTCTGGTATTGGCAATGGTTGATACAACCCTGTATTTTGTCTTTTCCCCTTTGAGTGTTGGCAAATTCTACATTTGTTGACAAATTTATTGACATCCGTCCTCATCTCTAGCCAATAATACAAACTTTTCAGTTGCGCAAATGTTTTATCATGGCTGAAGTGTCCAGCCAATCCCCCACTATGATTTTCCTTCAAAAGGTTTTCTCTCATAGAACTCTTCGAGATACACAACTGATTTCCTTTGAACAACAGTTCATCCTGAATTAAATATTCAATCCATTAGCTCCTGTCCCTTAAAAAAATATTCTCACATGCTTCATAAGCGTCCTTGAAATCTGAATCATCTCTGTACATTTCCTTAAGGCTATCAAAACCTAAGGTCTTCACTCGAAACTCCTGCAGAATCAAACATTTCTTGCTCAATGCATCAACAACCTTGTTAGCATTTCCGGAAATGTGCTTTATAACAAAAGTAAAGTTTTGCATAAATTCAACCCATTTTGCATGTTTCTGGTTCAGATTTTCCTACCTGGTTATAAACTGTAAGGCCTGGTTGTCTCTATACAAAACAAACTCTTTTGGAACTAGGTAGTGCCTCCATTTATTCAATGCTTGTATGACTGCATAAAACTCCTTATCATACGTGGAATATTTCATATTGGTCTCGTTCAGATTCTCACTGAAGTATGCAACTGGTCTATTGTCTTGACTTAAGACTGCTCCAATTGAAAATCCACTTGCGTCACATCTCACTTGAAATGTTTTACCGAAGTCTAGCAGAACCAAAACTGCCTGTCCAGTTATCTTCTCCTTTAACAAGTTGAAACTTTTCTCCACTTCCTCTGTCCAATGAAAAGATTTATGTCTTTTCTTGATTGTGTCCATCATTGATGCACAAATTCCACTAAAATTTCTGATGAAATTCCTGTAAAAACTGGTTAATCCATGGAATCTTATGACTTCAAAGATATTCCTTGGCGACGACCACCCTTTTATTGCTTTTACCTTTTCAAGATCCATCTTCAACTCATTTGAAGAGATAAAAAAACCCAAATAAACGAGTTCATGAAATATGACTTCTTCAGATTTATCAGCAACTTCTCTTACTGCAACCTCATCATCACTAAAGATAAATGTCTCAAATGTTCTTCTTCAGTCTTACTGAAGATCAGTATATCATCAAGATATACAATTACAAACTTCCCAATGAAATCCTTCAATACTTCGTTCATCAATGTCATAAAAATACTTGGGGCATTTGTCAAACCAAACGGCATGACAAGCCATTCATACATCCCTTCATTCATCTTGAATGTTGTCTTCCATTCATCACCTTCCCTCATTCTAATCTAATGATATCCACTTTTCAAATCAATTTTTGAAAAACACTTTGCCCCACTCAAGCAATCCATCAAGTCATCCATCCTGGGTAAAGGAAATCTATACCTGATGGTGATTTTGTTTATAGCCCTTGAGTCTGTACACATCCTCCATCCACCATCTTTCTTTGGGCTTAACATTGTTGGCACAACGCATGGACTCAAGCTTTCTCTAATCAACCCTTTGTCCATCAAATCCTGGACTTGATTCTTAACTTCTTCATTCTCCCGCGGCGTCAGTCTGTACGTTGCTTTGTTTGGTAAACTCGCTCCTGGTATAAGGTCAATGTTATGGCTTATACTTGTAATGGGTGACAACGAACAAGGTAATTCATCCACCACTATATCAACGAAATTCTCCAGCAGTTCCTGAATCTGCTCAGGTAGATCATCTACTGAAGTACTGGTCAAAATGACTCTAGGTTTTCTCACCACAACAAACTGCATTTCTTCATCTTTCTTGACTTCATCCAGAAGTTCCTTCCCTCTCATGAGAAGTATAGTATTTCTTCTTTCTTCTTTCACCTTCTTGTCTTCAATTGGCAGCAACATATGTGTCATACCATTCGTATCCAAGGTGTACGTGCTCTTTCTTCCATCATGAATAACGTTTCTGTCATATTGCCACGACCTCCCCAAAAAACGATGACAGACATCCATGGGAATAACATCACATAAGATCTCATCTTCATATCCCCCTATCTTAAATTCAACTAAACATTGTTTAGTGGCAGTTACCTAATGTCCTTTTTGCAACCACGAAACCTTGTATGGGCTTGGATGTGCAACTGTCTCCAATTCCATATTTTCCACCATCTCTGTGGATACTATATTATTTGTGCTTCCACTATCAACTATCACCTTGCATACCCTATCCTTGGTATTGCAAGAAGTCCTAAACAAACTATTCCTCTGGACTGGATTTTCCATCTCTTTCTCTGGTTTCAAGAGAATTTTCCTCATTATTAAGGATCTTCCACCTTCTACATCTTTTGCTTCAACATTTCTCCTCTGCGCTTCTGAAATGTGAGCTTCTCCTCCTCCATCACTTTTTCTATCGGGACATTCCCAAGATTTGTGTCCTATCTTTCTACAGACAAAACACTTTATTTCACCTCCTCTACCTCTTTGTCTTCCTCTTGCTCGAGGAAAATTTTTCCTATGGGCATACTTTCCTCCTTGTGAGATTCCTCCCCTTTCTGGGTGGTTATGTGGTTTCTTCTCTTCATCCTTGGGCTTCTATACTCTGTCCTGGGCAACTGCTTTGCCTCTACTCTGACATCTACCTCTGCCCCTTTGACCTTGCTTTCGAGCCAATTTCACTTCTGCCTTTGAAGCAATCTGATAAGCATCTTCTACATTCCTGATTGTCACCATGCTCATCTCATCCTAAATCTCATATCTCAGGCCATTCATGTATCTAGCGACTTTTTCATCATCACTCTTGCGATGTCCAGCTCTAATATTTAACCTGTAAAATTCCTCAGTGTATTCCTTCACCATCATCCATTTTTGTCTTAAATTCTACATTCTTCGAAACATATTAATTTGATAATCTCTGGGTATGAATTTCGATTTCATATTCGCTACCATTCTATCCCAGCTTTTGATTCTTTGTTTTCCCTTGCAATGCCTGCCATCCTGCAGTTCATCCCACCATAGTGCTGCATGCCCTTTCAGTCTAGTGACATCGTGCTTTACTTTCTTATCTTCTTCGATATCCTCATAGTCAAAGTATTTATCTAGAGCTCTAAACCAATCTAGCAGCTCCTCAACGTCTAAGTTGCCTTCATACATCAGGTTGTCCAATTTCTCTCTGGAACCTATTCTTGCAACAACTTTAAATAGACGTTCCTCTACAACATCTTTGGCTACAACTTCTTCTTTCGCTCCAGCTTCGTTCTCACTTTCGGCCTCACTGATATCTCCAGTATCAGGTGTTCACCTATGTGTTGTCTCCATAGCATCCAATCGAACACGAAGTTCTCTCATCTCCCTTTCCATGGCTGGATCAGGCATGGGTCTCTCTTGACGTCTCCTTGACGACATTGTTTCAATCTATCCACGCAGAATTCAATCACAACTATCCCATGTCTTCCCTTGCTTACAGGAAACAATGATTGCAAGCTCTGATACCACCTGACACAGACCCCCACCTCACTAGGGTCTGCTGACCTCCTGGTCTTTGGATCTTCCTATTCCCAAGCTGAAATGGCTTCTTTGGTCCCCACTAGAACCCTTCACACATATAACCACAGGTCTCCTTTTATATGCTCTGTCTGCATGAACATGCACTAGGCGCGAGCCTCCACTCGACGTGACCACCAACGTGACCACAGACTTAACCCCAAAAAGGCGCATCGGTTTTCTCGATTTCAGGACTTTCATTGCGAGTCACCCCGACTCCTCCAATTCCCAAAACCCAGAAATGGGCTAACGGTCCCTAGCTCCTCCCTTATTCTTCTACCATATGACCTCCATTCAAAACTTGGGGCCCACCTCCGAGCGCATCAGGATTTCGCGTGTCGGGGATTTGTGAAGTGGCCCTCTCCCCTTCTCCCAAAATCTGAACTCACGACTTCCTCACCACAGATCAACAGTCCTGGACCTCCCACGATCTAACGGCCTAGATCGTGTCGGGATTTCGCGAGTCACGACCTCTGAGTAGCAAGTTCCTCCACTCTCCTGACTCCCGAAATGCCGATATTTCAGAGCACCCAATCAATGGCTCACGCTCCTCTAGATCTAACAGCTGCTATCCCTCCTAAGCTTGCGAGTGTGGAAATACACTCGGCCTTATCCTTCTCGCGGATCTACTAGATCTGACGGTCCACAAAAAATCGACGCTTCTCCCTCCGAGAATTCCCACCGTTCGTTTAGACTCTCGATGTTTCTTGGCCAAACAATTGGCGTCAACCCTCCTGAGCTTGATTTCTGCGAGGTGACTTCGACCCTCGTCCTTCCTTTGGACTTTTCTAAGTCTCTATCCTTCCTGAGCTTGATTCTGGCTGCAAACTCAAGGATTCTAAGGAATTATTGTGCACACTCCTTATGGCCCTCACGATAATCCCTGATTATCTGATATCTCCCAACTCTGAGCACTCCTTGTGACAGAAGTTCTTCAACCACTCACTTGGTTGGAAAAGTCTAAGACTTTGACCTGGCCTATGCACACCTTGCACAACTTTGTGCTATACTTGCACTTTTGTTGGTATAAGAACAACTCTATCTCTCCTGAGCTTTTCTGAGGTAAGACTCAGAATCTTCTCAACGCACTCCTTACGGACCTTCACTGCACTCCTTGCAGGAATTCTCAGGATGAGGAGAAATTGAAACTTATACTATCCCTCTCACAGACTTCATATATTCAACATGAAATCATACACATAAAACATTGAAACAAATGCATAACAGAGCATATAAGCAAACTGTAAACATACCATTCAATAGATGCAAACGGTAACCATAACAACACCATGAAATTGGATTAAAGCCTTTGTATATTAATTCAAGTGCTTTTGTACATGGTTTTCTATAGCAAAAGCTATCTGCTCATACAACTTCTACAATCTCTGTTCTTCTCTACTCTCCTATGCTCTCTTGCTCTACAACTTCTGCTCTTACAATTGAGAATAATCATACAATACATCTACGAGGGAGCTTTCTTGAGTTTTCCCTCCTACAATCTAAGTAGATCTTATCGAAATTAAAGACTACAACTACTTTACATTTATTACATTAAATGCCTCCAACTGGCAGATGAGAGCAATGCTCAAGATCTGCATTACAATCCCCAAAACATTTAAGAACAATTACATCCTTCCAGCTATTACATTAATGTTTCATCTTTTAAATTTCAAAATGTCTTCAAAATGCGCGTTGATGTATATCCATAGTGATGCTCCTGCATCACAATGGTTTAGACAAGAATAACCATGAAACAAGAAGAAATAACAACAATAATATGCATAAAATTTCTTACCAATTCCAATAAATAGCAACTAAAAACCCTTCTCTACCAAGAATATTCCACCATAAAAAAATAACAAGTCATCCAAGATATAGTGCCTTAGCTTCTTCCACCAAAAAATAAGTTCTATCATCCCAAAGCATAAGAAATATAGACATGCAATTTTCCCAAGTAGGGCGAAAATTTCAGCCAACAGTTATGTAATTCTCAAGTGTGATATCGATAAGCAGCTCCTAGTGATGAGATGTCCAAAAAATCCATTTTGGTTTGGATGTACTTGTGTAGAACCCCACGGTATTTTAGAACTAGATGTCGCTCAGAGTTTTTGATACCCAACTTGGTGCATAAGGTATGGAAGGTATTTGTGAACTTGGGCACTATTTGGCCCCTCTGTTGATGCAGCATGGTCCATCTCATGTACTGGTCATCATAGTTCTACTATATCTGAGGAAACAATTGAATGAAAGGAAATGCTCATATTAGTAGAAACAAGTGAAGTTGTTACAAGGATATGTGTATTTCCCAATTGTTGTCAAATCCCTAGCTAAAGTCAATGGTGTTCATATTCCAAGGCATGAAACCACATAATTAAATGGGTGGGAGGATTGAGAAGAGGTTGAGACTAGTCAATATAAAAAGGAGCAAGTCTATGAGAAATCTATAACTAGTAGTCAAGAGGGAGGTTCATGTGAATTGCTTGTAGAAATGTCCCCTATGAAGAAGGGGAAAAGGAAAACAACCAATGAAAACGACTCCAACAAAAACAAGAAAAATGCACTATGTTTCATGAATATCTAGGAGAAATCAAATGCCAACTCATAAAGATTTTGCAATCCAATGCGAATGAAAACCACTTGAAAAGAAGATTGCCAAAAAATAGGTTAAGAAAATTTTCTCAAATGTTTCTTACAAGTAGATCCACACGCCCCCCCCCCACACTCAATAATGGACAACACATGCTTTACTAAGTGAAAAAGAACCAAAAGGAAGAACCTACAAATAGATAAAGCTACCCGTGAAAATGAAATACATAGATCACGATGCTCAATTTACCCATATTTCAATGATAAAGCATTTCAAGAGGAGATGATTTATAATGTATCTACATAAAATACATAAATTAATATTTATACTAAATATAGAGATTAACCGTGATAACATAATTAATGTACAATCTTAAATAGTTGATTCCTTGGGTCAACTAACATTATATATATATATATATATATATATATATATATATATAATCGTCTAACTTGTAAATCATGACTGATATAGAGATATACACTCAAACTCTTCTCCAATCAACAATCATACCCATCAAGTCATACCCATCATATTTGGGAAGAGAGAGATTGGACATGTTTGGATCATGGTAGTACAATCTTGAACAATATTCTAATACAACCTAAATGGTGTTAATTATAAACTTGATGATGATTTGAGAGGTCAAATCTCCCACATGAAATTGTTAAAGTTATACGCTATAAGATTTGGTAGGTCAATTCTAAATAATAAAGTAAATAAGTTTATAGCGTGAATAG
>ML794045.1:0-20624 GCA_009831015.1 Picea engelmannii
ATTATTTTAGAATAAATTAAATCTAAATATATTACACAACATTATAATATTTATTGAAACCAATTTATTTTTATATGAAATTTATAAGGTTTATAATAAACTTTAAGATATTATTAGAATTTTTATTAAATACAATATTTCTAATAGAGTTTAAAGTATTGTTATAATTTTTTCAAATTTGAATAATGTAATTTTTTTTTAAATGTTATTGATTTTATTATTTTAATAATATATGTTAATAATAATAAAAATAATTTAAGTTTTAGAAATTTAAAAAAATCTAAATAAATTTAATTTAAGAATCATTTTTCCTTTCTTATATTTAATAAATTCAAAAATATTATTTTATTAATTTTAAATAAATTAAATGTTTATACTCTAAAAATATGGATTAGATAACGTTATAATATTTGTTGAAACCAAATTGCTATTTTCTATGTAATTTGTATATTTTCTATGTAATTTGTATAGATATTCATAAATAAAGAAGTGGAAAGGAATTATTGAGATGAAAAATCAAGACAAATAAAATATAATTCAATTTGTGACTTGAATATTTATTTTAAAAGTAAATATATATTTTTATTATTTATTTATTTTTATGATAAACTTTAAATAATGTTTATAATACACTTAAGTAATTATTGATTTTACTATTTTAATAATATATTGTAATAAAAAGAAAATAACTAAAGTTTAAGAAATTTAAAATAATTTATAGAAATCTAATTTAATAATAACTTTTAGTTGTATGTAAGAAATTCAAAAACATTGTTTAACTAGTTTAAAATAAATTAGACTTTCATACTATTAAAATATGCATTAGATAACATTATAATATTTATTGAAATCAAACTGTTTTTTTTATGAAATTTGTATAGGTATTTAAGAAATGGGAAGAAATTATTGAATTGGATGTTCAAGGCCTAGAAGATATGATGGAGTTTTCAGCAGAAGATTTGACATGGACAGAAGTTTGGGGGGACCAAATCGCAATAATTTTGTATTATAGACTTGAAAATTTCATAAATGGGGAGCAATCAAGAGAAAGTGCACCTACTCAATTTGTTGTTCGGACTAGACGAAGTAAAAAAATGGAGGATATCAAAGAGACTAAATTTGGAACGTATATAGAGTATGTTATGTGAGTCTTCATATTTTTCTTCAATAAATTTATAAATTTTGATTTCTAGTTTACTATGTCAAACATGCATAAATGTTTTATCTATTTTTTTGTAATTTTTTGTATATAGCTATTGGTGAGCATATGGTACGGCGCCCGCACGACAAATTACCATGAATAGACTAGATGTTGGGGAAAAAAAATGCAATCCACGTCAAAGCATTAAAGTTGGTTGTCGATGTCATTTTATCGTGCGACGACTTCAACTCAGACCAGATGATGTTGTTATAACATACACTGCATGTAGGCATCTTGATAAATATAATGTTGTATGTCATGGGACTGATGCAATTGGTAGCCTGAGTCATTCAATTATGCACCACATTTTACCATGGATATACGAGCTAGTGTCGCATATTTGATTGAAAATGGTTTTAATGTTACGATGATATGGGACAAGTTCATATCAGACATACAACATGAATCTAGTGAATTGTTCACGGGGATAACTCGAGATGCCTTAATGACAAGAGAAGATATCTTAAACATTTACAATGAGATTAAAAGGTTAGAATATGTGAAGGACGAAAAGTGATCCAACAAGTGTTGAGTGTTGGTACATTGATTCTCCCGAGAGCTTTTTTTTCTACCAAAAACAATATGTTGTTCAAAACATCCATTTTATAATAGGCATACAAACAAAGTGGATGTGTTCAATGATGGTCAAACACTCACACAACAATGTTGTATCAATGGATTCAAAATTTAGCAAAAATAAATATGGGGTGATGATCCAAAAAGAATCCATTGAAGGTTAAGAACAACTCAGAATGCACAGAAGCAAATCAGAACGCTCAGAATAGCTTCAGCAGACAACAAAAAGGGAAAAACTTCAAAGTTTCCAAAACTCGGTTAAAAGGGAATGATCACGAAGAGCGTGTCACAATCTTTCTAACGGCGCAAACAGCTCGTCAAACGGAGTTGCGGATCAAAAGTTATAAGCGGTCAAAGTTCAGTCAAACTTGGTCAAAAGTCTGAAAAGTCGAAGTGACACGTGGCACCACTGCAAGAGTAAAAAGTGGCACATCCATACATATTATTTGGCATGGGATGACTTGGCAAGGATGGCAGACATGTGCGCAAGTTAGGTGATGACACGTGTCAGTTTCATGGGCAAATCAGATTGTGACAAGTGGCAGTTTTGTGGACAAATTATATGGTGCCACGTGGCCCAGTCATGGGCTTCCACGTGGCACCCCTCCAATGGTTGATGTATATAAAAAAAATTATGACTCCCCAAGAGTCGAACCCAAGACCTCTCCACTAGCCCAAAGGCCCCGCACCTTCGCGCTAGCCATCATACCCATATATAGTCCTTATTTGTAATATGTTTAAAGTTTTATTTAAGTTTGAAACTTTATAAGGGCGCCAAAGGAAAGGGACTTGGCCTTCGGCCCAGCCCCTGGTTCTATTTTTTAACCCATATGAACCTAGTCTTCCGCCAGCCTAGGCGCTTATCCCAATCGTCCACTATATTTAGCTATTCCACCAATTTCCCGTTGTTTTAGCAACCGCTATTTAAAAAAGAGTGCCTTTTTGTTATAAGCATATGTATAAAAGGGGAGGCGCATGGGATTCGACCCCGGGACCTCCTCCTAACAACCGCCTAAACTTAGCCTCTATAACCAATGCACCAACGGATTCATTTATGTCGAACCGCCCACAAAATATTATATAAGGAAGCCTTCGGTCAGTGATTTGACACAGAGCACATGAGAGGTGAGACCAAGCACGTCCGTACGGATCTATACGGACATGGGCACGATTTTCAATATTTTGGCACGCAGCCCGATATTTTCAGTAATTTATTGCAAGAGCGGTGGCACACAAACCGAGGCAAGGGTGCCTCTTGGGCCAAAAAGTGTATGACTCGGATCGAGGCATGGAGATAGTCATTGTTAGGTAAAACGACACCATGAACCCAGTGGTGGTGTTAGTTTTCTGATTTGAGAAAAGCTTATGTGGATTAACTCTAGAATGAGGTATACTTATGTATTTTGCCCAATTCTTTTGTGGAGTTAATAAAAAGACCTACCCATTTGAGAGAAGGACCCGGAGACGTAGTTCACCAGGGACGAACTCCGTTATCAAGTTCTTTGTGTTCATATTGCATGCTTATGTCTTTTTCCTTTTGATTTTTTCCTTCTTTATGGTGTACTTTTGTTTATGCTCATTTAATACAGTTCTTTAATAAGTCACCTGACAAAAATATCACGGATCATGTTGGTATCATAGCAGTCATCTTTGACTTGAATTGTTGAGTATGAATGCTTACTAGGGCCAAGCATAAGCAGGGTGAAGGAACTCTTAAGACGTTCAATCCTAAAGTTGGTCATGCATCCCGAGGGAAGAAGATGGCAAAAGAGGACAAGTGTGATGAATAGGAGAAAAAATTTCACATGGTCTTTTATCGCATTTCAGAAATGGTCTAACGAATCTATGGAGATTACGAGAAGAGGATGAAGAAGAAATGGAAGAAAAAGGAAGCACATGCAAATGATGATGCTTCAGTAAATCAAGGGGATGGAGAAGACCCTCTTGAGCCTCCATCTTTGCCTTCAATTTCTAGTTCTTCTTCCTCTGAGCATTCTAATTACTCTCAGCATTCTAACCATAAAGCCTCTTTTAAGAAACCATTATTAAAGCTTGATGTAAAGTTTGATTTACCTATGTTTAATGGAGATGTTAATCCTAAAAATCTAAACAATTGGATCCGATGGGTTGAAGTATATTGTTGTGTTCATCATATTGACGAAGAGGAAGTTAAAGCGCAACTAGATTCTCTTAAGTTGGAAGGAACCTCTCTCGTATGGTGGGAGAGAAAGCTATAGGACAGAAGTAAGTGTGGTAATATTCTTTCCTCATGGTTGTAATTTAAAACAGATATAAGGAAGCAGTTCTATCCATTAGGGTATTTACATAAAGCAATGATGGAATGGAAAACTTTGAGACAGAGTAAAGGTCAGACTGTACAAAGTTTCACAGAGGAATTTAGGAAGAAAGATCTATCATTGAACATTCCTTTGGATTCTTATGAAACTTTAATGAAGCATATTGGTGCACTTCACAGTTATATTCGTCAAACTTTTCTTTTGTTTAACCCCACTAGTCTTGACGAAATTTGTGTGCAAGACACTCACCTTGAGAACAGGGGGAAACATGTTCAAGAATATCCCACGAAGAAACCTTCCAATTTCCCATAAAATACTTTCAAGAAGTTCAAGCGGAAGGATAAGAAGACTGCTACAGTAACAAGACAAGGAGGAAAACCATCTTGCACTCATTGCAAGAGGAGCGGTCATGATGAAGAACATTGTTGGAAACTACATCCAGAAAAGAAACCGAAACAGTTCGGTGGAAAGAGGAAGACAAAGATTGTTGCTACAGTGCAGCAAGATCTTGGTTCCGAATCAGGAGATGAAGGAAAGATCACAGCGGTTGGAGTACAAGGTAAAGATTCTCTTCATGCTAGTTCAAGTGCCAATGATTAATCTCATATTGATGAACGAAAGAGCAACGAATTATTTCATATAAGAGTTGTATCCAAACATACTAATATAGATACATTATTTGATCTGGGTTCCCAAGTAAACTTAATATCTTAAGCACTTGTCAAGAAGATGGGTCTTGAAATGAAACCACATCCAAATCCTTATCCTCTTGTTTGGGTATGTGATAAAGCAAAACTTAATGTTACCAAACAATGTAGGATAAGATTTGTTATTGCTTCAAAGTTTATTGATGAAGTGGATTCAGATGTTGTACCACTTGATATATGTGGCATAGTGTTGGGGAGTCCTTATATTTATGATAGAAAAGAAGTCTTATTTCGTCATTTGAACAAATACCACCTTACTAAGGGGGGAGTGGAACGTATTGTTAGAGCTCACAGCATGAGGGTAAATACGACACTTTTTAGTGCAGGGAAAATGAAAAGACTCATAACCACTAATAAGATATATGTACTCATGGTCGTCAAAGAGAAATATGTCGGAGCATCCGACGCTTTCCAAGGGTGTGATCCATCTCATAAACAAGAATTAATTGATATTGTTTCTAAGTATGATGATATTTTTCGGGAACCAGATGGATTACCTCCTAAGAGGGAAATCCAACATGAGATACATCTTCAGCAGGATTCTCCTCTTCCTAATGTGGACATGTACTGGATGTCAGTTGTGGATATGACAGAGATCAAGAAGTAGGTACAGGGCTTATTGGATCAAGGAGTTATCAAGCCCATTTCATCTCCTTGTGGTTCTCTGATCGTGATGGTGCCAAACAAAGATGGCACATGGATAATGTGTGTCGATTACCAGGCATTAAATAATATCACGGTGAAAAATCGATACCCTCTTCCTCGTATAGATGATTTACTTGATCAGTTGAAGAATGTTGTTTATTTCACTAAGTTGGATTTCCGCAATGGATATCATCAAATCAGGGTCACAGAATAGGATGAATGGAAGACTACCTTTATAACCAAACAAGGATTGTTTGAGTGGTTAGTTATGTCGTTTGGGCTATGCAATGCTCCGGCAACTTTCATGTGTGTGATGAATGATGTATTCAGGCCTTTCCTGGATGACTTTGCGATTGTATACTTAGACGACATTCTTGTTTTTAGTGGGACTTGGGCTAAACATGTAAGTCATGTAAAGAAAGTATTGGATACTTTGCAAAGGGAAAAAATATATGTGAAAATGTCAAAATGTGAATTTGGCAAGACTGCACTTGTATACTTAGGTCATATTGTGGGAGGAGGACAAATGAAGATTGATACTTCCAAAATTGATGTAATTTTCAAATGGCATGAGCCAAAAAGTGTGACCAATATCTAGAGCTTCTTGGGTGAAGTCCATTATTGGGGGAGATTCATTCCCAACTTCTACTTTATAGCAGCTCCTTTGCATGCCTTAACCAGTGTGAAGAACACTTTTCAGTGGGAAGGAAAGCAACAAAAATCTTTCAACATTTTGAAGGAGAAGATCAATACCGCACCAGTATTAGCAATTTCGAATCTTCAACATCCGTTCGAGATCAAGACAGATGCCAGTGGATACACCATGGGTGTAGTGTTGATGCAATATCATAAGCCTATCTGTTACCACTGTGAGACTTTTAACCAAGGTGTTGTTAACTATCCTAAATATGATAAATATTTGTATGCATTAGTTCAAAGTGTAAACAAATGGAAGCATTACTTGTTAGGGAAGGAAAGCATCATACATACAGATCACCAGCCCTTACAGTATCTTCAAGCACAGACCAAACTGCAACAATCTCGGCACTACAAATGGATGGGTTTTCTACAACAATTTCATTTGGTAATCAAGTACAAGAAGGGTACAAGTAACAAGGTAGTTGATATGCTTTCAAGACCTCCTATTGTTGCTTCTATTATTTTGAAGAATACTTCTTTATCTCATGATAGATATGTAGAACAATATGCCATCGATGAAGATTTTAAAGAAGTATATGTGAAGCTAACCCATGGTGCACGGGTAGAGAACTATTGTCTACAGGGAGATTTACTCTATCATCTTGGGAAGCTATGTATTCCTACAAGTGAACGAGTCCATGTGATACAAGAAGCTCATAATTCTCTTGTGTCTAGGCATTTTGGGGTAGGAAAAACTATGGCTCATTTACAAAGGTTTTATTATTGGCCTCAAATGAAATCAATTGTAACTAGGTATGTAAAGGGGTGTGTGATGTGTTCTACTTGTAAGCCCACTAATGGAAAATTGGGGCTATACTCATCACTTCATGTTCCATCCCATCCATGGGAAATCATTTCCATGGATTTTGTAGGGGGTTTACCAATGACCAAATGGGGTCATGATTATTTGTATGTTGTTGTGGATAGGTTCAGCAATATGTGTATCTTGATGCCATGTAAAAAATAAATCACTGCTGAGAAGATTGTTAATCTCTTCTTTCACCATGTTTGGGTTCACTTTGGGTTACCTGCGTCCATTGTCTTGGATCGAGATACTCTATTCCTTGGGGATTTTTGGAATAGATTGTGGAGAATGATGGACACCAAATTGAAGAGCAGCATTGTTTTTCATCCACAGACTGACGGACATACAGATGTGGTAAACAGAACAGTGGTACTTTTTCTTCGAGGATACTGCAGCAATCATCCTAAGTTATGGGATGAACAGATACCTTATGTACAGCATGCTTATAACTGAGCTTTACATTCATCCACTCAGATTTCACCTTTTGATACATGTTTTGGGTACCTACCAAAGGTTCCTTTGGACTTAATGTATGCGAGATATGCCGATGTGAATGAAGAACGAGCAGATGATAGAACCCGCAAGTTCATCTAGAGGACTCAACAGATACACCAGGCAGTCAGGGAACAGTTGGAGAAGATTCAAGCATAGTATAAAGATCGGCATGACAAGCACATGTGTGATCATCAGTTCCAGGTTGGAGACCGGGTATGGCTTCATATCAGCAAGGAATGATTGAAGGGTGAAGGCACGAAACTCAAGCCCATCCGATATGGACCCTTCACTATTTTGGAGAAAAGAAACACTAATGATTTTCGTTTAGATCTCCAACCTTATATGCAGATCTACTCAGTTGTGAATGTTGAGAACTTGAAACTTTTTGAGCCTCCCATGATCATGGATCATGATGAGGAAGTTTCAAAACCTTTAGTTGATGAGTTTTCACATGAGTACTTGGATGAGTTACAAGAAGATATCATCATGTACAGAAGGATGAGGACTTCACGCAGGGGTGATGTTGATTATATTCGAGTAGGCTTAAAGGGCACACATCCAAGAAAGGCAAAGTGGATTGAGAAAGATAAGGTGAGGGGACTCTTCCCTCACTTACCAGTTGATTAATGAAATCTTTTGGTGGTCCAAAAATCTCTCAATGGGAATGCATGATCCGAAAAGGATCCAGGGAAGGTTAAGAACAACTTAGAATGCATAGAATCAAATCAGAACACTCAGAATAGCTTCAGCAGATAGCAAAAGGGCAAAAATTCAAAGTTTCCAAAACTCATTTAAAAGGGCATGATCGAAAAGAGGGTGTCGCAATATTTCTAACGGTGCAAATGGCTCGTCAAACGAAGTTATGGATCAAAAGTTATAAGCGGTCAAAGTTCAGTCAAACTTGATCAAAAGTCCAAAAAGTCAAAGTGACACGTGGCACCACTACAAGGGTGACACATGGCATGTTCGTGCAAATAAGTTGTCATGGGATGATGTGGCAAGGATGGCAGACATTGGGAAATTTATATGATGACACGTGTCAGTTTCATGGGCAAATCAGATTGTGACAAGTGGCAGTTTTGTGGACAAATTATATGGTGCCACATGGCCCAGTCATGGGCTACCAAATGGCACCCCTCCAATGGTTGATGTTTGTAAAAAAAATTATGACTACCCAAGATTCGAACCCATGACCTCTCCACTAGCCCAAAGGCCCCACACCTCCGCGCTAGCCATCATACCCATACATAGTCCTTATTTGTAATATGTTTAAAGTTTTATTTAAGTTTGAAACTTTATATGGGCACCAAAGGAAAGGGGCTCGGCCTTTGGCCCAGCCCCTGGTTCTATTGTTTAACCCATATGAACCTAGTCTTCCACCAGCCTAGGGGCTTATCCCAACCGTCCACTATATTTAGTTATTCCGCCAATTGCCCGTTGTTTTAGCAACTGCCTGTTGTATTTAGCAAAGTGCACCTTTTTGTTATAACCATATGTATAAAAGGGGAGGCCCGTGGGATTCAACCCCGGGACCTCCGCCTAACCACTGCCTAAACTTAGCCTATGTAACCAATGCACCAACGGATTCATTTATGCCTAACCGCCCACAAAATATTATATAAGGAGGCCTTTGGTCAATGATTCAACACAGAGCACATGAGAGGTGAGACCAAGTGCACTCGTATGGATCTGTACAGACTTGGGTGTGATTTTCAATATTTTGGCTCGCAGTCTGATATTTTTAGTCATTTATTGCAAGAGCAGTGGCATGCAAACCAAGGTAAGGGTGCCTCTTAGGCCAAAAAGTGTCTGACTCGGATTGAGGCATGGAGACAATCATTTTTAAGTAAAACGACGCCATGAAAGCAATGGTGGTGTTATTTTTCTGATATGAGCAAATCTTATGTGGCTTAACTCTAGAATGAGGTATACTTATGTATTTGTCCCAAGTCTTTTGTGGATTTAATAAAAATACCTACCCATTTGAGAGTAGGACCCGAAGACGTAGTCCACCAGGGATAAACTCCGTTATCAATTTCTTTGTGTTCATATTGCATGCTTATGTCTTTTTCCTTTTGAGTTTTTCCTTCTTTATGGTGTACTTTTGTTTATGCTCATTTAATACAGTTCTTTAATAATTCACCTGACGAAAAGATCCTGGATCAGATGAGTACATATTTATCATTAATCATATTCATTTATTCATTATCATTTCAATGCTTGTAGTTTAAATATAAATATAATTATGTCTTCTTTTGAATGTAGTATCAACTTTACACATTGATGATTTTTTATGAGCATCGCAATGGGGTTCCAATAGCTTGGGTGATTTCATCACGCAATACTACAAATGATATATGTAAATGGATGTCAGCACTATTTAGAGTTGGAAGCAATGAACGTTCAGATTGGCATGTTCGATCTTTCATCACAGACGATGTTGTAGCTGAAATTGAGGCATTAAGGTGACGCATTTATTTATTTAGAAAAAATTGAAATAATAATGTTTATCTATATTTTCTGCTCATGTTATATCATTTCAGGATTTTGACCAACTCCATGATATTATTATGTGTATGGCATGTCCGTCGAGCATGGTTGAAGAACATCGGTAATAAATTCAAAGGAAAGGAAAAAGAATTTGTATTTTTCGTGCTTTAGGACATATCATGCACTCGTGTCAAGACGATGCATCTGTACAAAATGAAGTTGCAAGGATCTTTGAATATTTCAGTGAAGAAACAAATTTCTCGAAGTATTTTAAAACCACTTGGCTAGCCAACAATAAAATATGTAAGTTTTTTTTAGCTAGATTCATGATTGTATTCTACAATGACATATTTACTGTTATTATTTTCCAACTAATATATATGTTTGTTTTTTAATCCATATATGTGGGCAAAATCGTATAGAAATTTTCCTCACTCTAATCAAGACACAAATAACGCCATTGAATCTTATCATGGGTACATAAAAAAAAGGTACTTAAATGAGAAAAACAATGCAAATCATAGAAAAGTTTATTGGTTAATTCATGTGCTATTAACAAATGTTGAATTTTATTACATTCATATGCAACGTTTTTAAAGAATTTGGTGTTATACGACCTAGAAAATCCCTAGAACAATTGAATGCATCCAAGTGTAGAGAAAACTAAATCCTTGATGAAGATTGTGTTGTTGATCCAAAAAGTAACAATGAATATCGAGTTTGTAGCCAAAATATGGATACTCGTGATACTTGGTATAGTGTCTTATATAAAGGGTCAAATCTACACTTTTGTGATTGCACCTGGGCATTAAACGGAAATGTTTGTAAGCATGTACTAAAATTTGGTATGCTACTAAACAATAATGTTTCAGGTGATAATCTAATGTCAAATGTCACTACTTCTAGTACAGAAAGGCCTAGATTTTTAGTTGATTTAAATGAAACACTTGTATTCAGTCTGAAAATCGAAACAGAGCTTCTACCACCCTTCAATTTTCCTCTCAATCTCAATTGTCATAATGAAACAAACATTAATGATGTGGATAATAGTGCCCCCCTTGAGGTCGATGAAAGGATATATGTGATTTCATCGACTCATCAAGAGTTGAGGGAAATGTTAGCTATAATACCTCCAACTTTGGAGAGGGCATATGCATATAATAATTTGGTTAGAAAATCACATCAAAAGTACAATCAACAGGACAATCAAATGTTTTTCAATGCAACTCCATCCAAGATCATTAAGAAGAGACGACATAGTTTTTTGAATCCTCTCAATAAAAAATTACAATGTCGTCGCCAGTTACATTTAGGTAAGGATAAACAACAATTTCAAAGAGTTGAGGGAGTTTGTGCAAAGAAGAAAAGAATGGTTGAGAAATTGAAGTTATCTTCTCAAAAAGAAAGAAATGTGGAGCATACATCTGATTTAGGGCAACATTCAATTCCACATGATATTGGTATGAAAAATTGAAATTATGTTTTGTTTTACATGAAATTCAATATAATATTAGCTTTGATCCAATAGTAAAAATTTTCCCTTTTTTATTGTTACAGCTGAGGGATCCACACCTGGAAATTTTCAAAGTTGTCGGCTTCGGTTATTTGTTGATTATGCAAACATACACACAAGTTCATGGATATCAACAATGCAGTTAATTCCATATTTAAACTTATGATATTTCCTCTTAGGTGAAAAACTTTAAAGTACTTGGGAAACAATGAGAATGAATATTGTATATTTATATAACTTTTTTTATTTACTAGCATTATCAAATTAATTTTGTGGATGTTTCAGTTAATTCCATATTTAAACTTATGATATTTCCTCTTAGGTGAAAAACTTTAAAGTACTTGGGAAATAATGAGAATGAATATTGTATATTTATATAACTTTTTTTATTTACTAGCATTATCAAATTAATTTTGTGGATGTTTCTTGACAGGAAGATATGCACCTATGGAATAGGGAAAAGTTGAAGTGATGCACTGATACTATTTTCAACTTCTCACATTATATAGAAGATAATTTTAGAATAATATACTATATGCCACTTGTATTTTTATTTAAGACAATTATAACAAAATACTTTATATTGTTTTGCAAAAGGTGTAATAGTTGTGGAACTCAATCATAAATTAGAGTATGATTCTATATCGATTTTGGATATCAATATGTGGCATTTTCAGTAGTGAAATATTGGAAGTGAAATGAAATATAAAAAATTGAGAATTTTGATATTTTACTTACATGTCAACAATGCATTAAATGTCTCCATCATACTATGTCGTTGCTCTCTATATGTTGCAATGTCTCATGTTATTGAAAAATCTCATGTACTTAGCATGAATCGAGATGTATGAATAAGTGTGGTACTATGAAGTTTATTTCATCAATTAGAACGTATTTAACATGTTTAATTTCTTCTTGAAATATACCAATTGCTTGACCATGCAAAGGCTCGAAACTTTTAATAGGAATTTGTAGGGTGGAGTGAATTGTTCTTACACATATGTTGAAAGCACTAATGGTAGTAGGTGCAAGTAGAAGTAATGATCTATTTCCATTAGTGGATAGAGATGAAAAAATTTGTGAAATGCAGTATATAAGGTATGACTTGACAATCACTATTATACCTTGAATAATCATTTTTAGCGGGGGTTGATTTTGTCCTTCATTCATATGATTGAAAATGATAACAAAAGCAAGGTTTTGTTTTGTTGACAAAGAATATGGATATGCAAATGTATTGGGATAATGGTCAATGACTACTCCCATTGATCAGGCACCCTATACAATTATATGTCCAAATTTTTCGCCATTGACCAACCAAATTAACATCCTTGTAGTAACATAATCACTAATCATTAATATAATTCATATTGATACATCATTAATTGAATCTATGTTAGGTGAAATTAGATAGAACATTATGCTTTGATGAGATCGGTAACATTATGAGTTGGTGGAATGTTAATTTAAAGTGTAGAGCAAAACAAATCCGTATATGCATGCTTCTGTATATGCGCATATACGTTGACCACGTTCATAAATGTGCATTTATGGAAGCACGCATATATGGAAGACACCATTATGGAAGTGGCCAACTTCCGTATATGCGTTGTTCGTATGTGGGCATTTACGGAATCCTTTGTCCATATATACGTCATCCATATATGTGCATATACGGAAGCCACCTTTCGTAAATGTGTCTTTCATATATGTGTGCTTTCATATATGCGCATATACAGAACTTGTCATCCGTAAATGCACATTTATGGAAGTCAACCTCTGTATATGCATGATTTTGTATATGCGCATATACGCTGACCACTTCCATAAATGCACATTTATGAAAGCACGCATATACAGAAAACACCATTATGGAAGTGGCCAGCATTTTTATAATTTTGTTAAATTTGAATAATGTATTTTTAAATGTAATTAATTTTACTATTTTGATAATATATGTTAATAATAATAAAAATAACTAAAGTTTAAGAAATTTAAAATGATTTAAAAATAATAATTTAAGAATAATTGTTTGTTGTATTTAATATATTCAAAATATTATTTGATTATTTTAGAATAAATTAAATTTAAATATATTAGACAACATTATAATATTTATTGAAAACAATTTATTTTTATATGAAATTTATAATGTTTATGATAAACTTAAAGATATTATTAGAATTTTATTAAATACAATATTTATAATTAAGTATAAAGTATTGTTATAATTTTTTCAAATTTGAATAATGTAATTTTTTTTTAAATGTTGTTGATTTTATTATTTTAATAATATATGTTAATAATAATAAAAATAATTAAAGTTTAAGAAATTTAAAATAATCTAAATAAATTTATTTTAAGAATTATTTTTCTTTTCTTGTATTTAATAAATTCTCAAATATTATTTTATTAGTTTTGAATAAATTAATTTTCGTTATAATATTTATTGAAACCAAATTGCTATTTTCTATGCAGTTTGTATGGATATTCATAAATAGAGAAGTGAAAGGAATTATTGAGATAGAAATTCAAGACAAATAAAATATAATTGAATTTGTGACTTGAATATTTATTTTAAAAGCAAATATTTATTTTAAAAGTAAATATATATATTTATTATTTTTATTTATTTTTATGAAAAATTTTAATTTACAATGTTTATAATACACTTAAGTTATTATTATTGTAATTTTTTCAATTTTGAATGACGTATTTTTTTTCTTAAATGTTATTGATTTTACTATTTTAATAATATATTGTAATAATAATAAAAATAACTAATGTTTAATAAATTTAAAATAATTTATAGAAATTTAATTTAAGAATAATTTTTAGTTGTGTTTAGGAAATTCAAAAATATTATTTAACAGTCTAGAATAAATTACACTTTCGTATTATTAAACAATGCATTAGACAATATTATACTATTTATTGAAATCAAATTATTTTTTTATGAAATTTGTATAGGTATTGAAGAATAAAGAAGTAGGAAGAAATTGCACCTACTCAATTTGTTGTTCGGACTAGACGAAGTAAAAAAAATGGAGGATATCAAAGAGACTAAATTTGGAGCGTATATAAAGTATGATATGTGAGTCTTCATATTTTTCTTCAATAAATTTATAAATTTTGATTTCTAGTTTACTATGTCAAACATGCATAAATGTTTTATCTATTTTTTTGTAATCTTTCGTATATAGCTATTGGTGTGCATATGGTCTGGTGCCCACACGACAAATTACCATGAATAGACTAGATGTTGGGGAAAAAAAACTTAATCCGCGTCAAAGCATTAAAGTTGGTTGTCAATGTCATTTTATCGTACGACGACTTCAACTCAGACCAGATGATGTTGTTATAACATAAACTGCATGTAGGCATCTTGATAAATATAATGTCGTCTGCCATGGGACTGATGCAATTGGTAGGCCTCATTCATTCAATTATGCGCCACATTTTATCATGGATAGATAAGCTAGTGTCACACATTTGATTGAAAATGGTTTTAATGTTACGATGATATGGGACAAGTTCGTATCAGACATACAACATGAATCCGGTGAATTGTTCACAGGGATAACTCAAGATTCCTTAATGACAAGACAAGATATCTTAAACATTTACAATGATATTAAAAGGTTAGAATACATGAAGGATGAAAGTGATCCAATGAGTGTGGAGTGTTGGTACAATCATTCTCCCGAGAGATTTTTTTCTACCAAAAAAAAGATGTTCAAAACATCCCTTTTATAATAGGCATACAAACAAAGTGGATGTGTTAAATGATGATCAAACACTCACACAATAATGTTATATCAATGGATTCAACATTTAGCACAAATAAGTATGGGTTGAGTACATATTTATCATTAATCATATTCATTTATTCATCATCATTTCAATACTTGCAGTTTAAATATAATTATAATTGTGTCTTCTTTTGAATGTAGTATCAACTTTACATGTTGATGATTTTTTATGAACATCGCAATGGAGTTACAATAGCTTGGGTGATTTCATCACGCAATACTACAGATGATATATGTAAATGGATGTCAGCACTATTTAGAGTTGGAAACAATGAACGTTCAGATTGGCATGTTTGATCTTTCATCACAGACGATGTTGTAGCCGAAATTGAGGCATTAAGGTGACACATTTATTTCTTTAGAAAAAATTGAAATAATAATGTTTATATATATATTATCTTCTAATGTTATATCATTTCAGGATTTTGACCAACTCCACGATATTATTATGTGTATGGCATGTTCGGAAAGCATGGTTGAAGAACATCGGTAATAAAGTCAAAAGAAGGGAATTTTGATATTTTACTTACATGTCAACAATGCATTATGTCTCCATCATACTACAAAAACAAGTTTCAATGAATTTAGTCAATAATAATAAATTTATATTATTAAAAAAACACACATACAAATGCAGAAATAATTTCTTCATTGACAAATATTTTATATGCCTTCTTGCGTGCACGACACAACCTTGCATCTACATCATATTGGATTTTTTCATTCTGCCTTTTAACATTACTTGGTGATTTTGTAGTGCTTTTAGCATTTCCATCTGTTACGCTTCCGTATATGCGCATATACGTTGACCACTTCCATAAATGTTCATTTATGGAAGCACGCATATATGGAAGACACCATTATGAAAGTGGCCAGCTTCTGTATATGCGTTGTTCGTATATGCGCATTTATGAAAGTCATTGTTCGTATATGCGCATTTATGAAAGTCATCATCTGTATATGCGTCGTCCGTATATGCGCATATACGGAAGCCACCTTCCGTAAATGTGTCTTTTGTATATGCATGCTTCCATATATGCGCATATACAGAAGTTGTCGTTTGTAAATGCACATTTATAAAAGTCGACCTCAATATATGAATGCTTTTGTATATGCGCATATACACTGACCACTTCCATAAATGCGCATTTATGGAAGCACACATATACAAAAGACATCATTATGGAAGTGGCCAGCTTCTGTATATGCGTCGTTCTTATATGCGCATTTATGGAAGTCATCGTCCGTATATGCGCATATACGGAAACGCGCATATATGGAAGCCATCTTCTGTAAATGTGTCTTTCGTATATGCGTGCCTCCATATATGCACATATACAAAAGTTGTCGATCGTAAATGCACATTTATGGAAATCGGCCTCTATATATGCACGCTTCTGTATATGCGAATATACGCTGACCACTTCCATCAATGTGCATTTATGGAAGCACACATATATGGAAGACACCATTATGGAAGTGGCCAACTTCCATATATGCGTCGTTCGTATATGCACATTTATGGAATTCCTCGTCCATATATGCCCATATACGGAAGCATGCATATACAGAAGCCACCTTTCATAAATGTGTCTTATGTATATGTGTGCCTTCGTATATGTGCATATATAGAAGTTGTCATCCATAAATGCACATTTATGAAAGTCGGCCTCGGTATATGTACGCTTATGTATCTGTGCATATACGTTGACCACTTCCATAAATGCACATTTATGGAAGCACGCATATACGGAAGACACCATTGTGTAAGTGGTCATCTTTCGTATATGCATCATCCGTATATGCGCATTTATGGTAGTCGTCGTATGTATATGCATCGTCCATATATGCGCATATACAGAAGCCACCTTCCGTAAATGCGTCTTCCATATATGTGTGCCTCCATATATGCGCATATACAAAATTTATCATTCGTAAATGCACAGTTGTGGAAATCGACCTTTGTATATACACGTTTCCATATATGCGCATATACGTTGACCACTTCCATAAATGTGCATTTATGGAAGAACACATATACGAAAGACACCATTATGGAAGTGGCCAGCTTTTGTATATGCATCGTTTGTATATGGGCATTTATGGGAGTCGTCATCCGTATATGTGTCATCTATATATGTGCATATACGGAAGCACGCATATACGCATATACGAAATCCACCTTCTGTATATGTGTGCCTCCATATATGTGCATATACAGAAGTTGTCGTTCGTAAATGCACATTTATGGAAGTCAGCCTCTGTATATGTATGCTTGTGTATATGTGCATATATGCTAACCACTTCCATAAATGTGCATTTATGGAAGCGCGCATATACGAAAGACACCATTATGGAAGTGGCCAGCTTCCATATATGCGTCGTCCATATATGCTCATTTATGGAAGTCGTCGTTCGTATATGCACATATACGGAAGCGTGCAATACGGAAGCCACCTTCTGTAAATGCGTCTTACATATATGTGTGCTTCCATATATGCGCATATACAGAAGTTCTCATCCGTAAATGCACATTTATGGAAGTCAGCCTCTATATATGCACCCTTCCATATATGTGCATATACGCTGACCACTTCTATAAATGTACATTTATGGAAGCACGCATATATGGAAGACACCATTATGGAAGTGGTCAGCTTTCGTATATGCGTCGTCTGTATATCCACATTTATAGAATCCATCGTCTATATATGCGCATATACGAAAGTAACCTTCTGTAAATGCGTCTTACGTATATGTGTGCCTCCATATATGCGCATATACAGAAGTTGTCGTCCGTAAATTCACATTTATGGAAGTCGGCTTCTGTATATGCACGCGTCTATATATGTGCATATATGCTAACCACTTCCATAAATGCACATTTATGGAAGCATGCATATACGGAAGACACCATTATGGAAGTGGTCAGCTTCCGTATATGCATCGTCCGCATATGCGCATTTATGGAAGTCTTCGTCTGTATATGCGCATATACAGAAGCCACCTTCCATAAATTCATATTTCGAATATGTGTGCCTCCATATATGCGCATATACAGAAGTTGTCATTCGTAAATGCACATTTATGGAAGTCGGTCTCCGTATATGCACATATACGTTGACCACTTCCATAAATGTGCATTTATGGAAGCACGCATATACGGAAGACACCATTATGTAAGTGGCCAGCTTTCGTATATGTTTCGTCCGTATATGCACATTTATGGAAGTCGTCGTCTGTATATGTGCATTTATGGAAGTCGTCGTCTGTATATGTGCATATACGGAAGCCACCTTCTGTAAATGTGTCTTCCATATATGCGTGCCTCCATATATGCGCATATACATAAGTTGTCATCCGTAAATGCACATTTATGGAAGTCGGCCTCTGTATATGAACGCTTTCGTATATGTGCATATACGTTGACCACTTCCATAAATGCACATTTATGGAAGCACGCATATACGGAAGACACAATTATGGAAGTGGTCAGCTTATGTATATGTGTCGTTTGTATATGCGCATTTATGGAATTCGTCGTCTGTATATGCACATATATGAAAGCGCGCATATACGAAATCCACCTTCCATAAATGCATCTTTCGTATATGCGTGCTTCCATATATGCGCATATACAGAAGTTGTCGTCCGTAAATGCACATTTGTGGAAGTCGGCCTCCGTATATGCATGCTTTCGTATATGCGCATATACACTGACCACTTCCATAAATGTGCATTTATGGAGGCACACATATACGTAAGACACCATTATGGAAGTGGTTAGCTTCTGTATATTCGTCGTCTGTATATGCGCATTTATGAAAGTCGTCGTCCGTATATGGGCATACACGAATGCGCGCATATACGAAAGCCACCTTCTGTAAATGTGTCTTCCGTATATGTGTGTCTTCATATATGCCCATATACAAAAGTTGTCGTCCATAAATGCACATTTATGGAAGTCAGCTTTCGTATATGCACGCTTCCATATATGAGCATATACAAAATTTGTCATTCGTAGATGCACATTTATGGAAGTCAACCTCTGCATATGAACGCTTTCATATGTGCGCATATGCGCTGACCACTTCCATAAATGCACATTTATGGAAGTACGCATATATGGAAGACACCATTATGGAAGTGGCCATCTTTCGTATATGCGTCATCCATATATGTGCATTTATGGAAGTCGTCGTCCATATATGTGTCGTCCGTATATGCGCATATACGGAAACCACCTTCTGTAAATGTGTCTTCCGTATATGTGTGCTTCCATATATGCGCATATACAGAAGTTGTCGTCCGTCAATGCACATTTATGAGAGTCAGCCTCTGTATATGCACGCTTCAATATATGCACATATATGCTGACCTTTTCCATAAATGTGCATTTATGGAAGCACACATATACGAAAGACACCATTATGGAAGTGGCCAGCTTCCATATATGCGTCGTCCGTATATGCGCATTTATGTAAGCTTTCATTCGTATTTGCGTCGTTCGTATATGTGCATATACGGAAGCACGCATATATGGAAGCCACCTTTCGTAAATGTGTCTTTTGTGTATGCATGCTTCCATATATGCATATATACAGAAGTTGTCATCCGTATATGCACATTTATGAAAGTTGGTCTCTGTATATGCACATATACGTTGACCACTTCCATATATGCCCATTTATGGAAGTGGCATTTGCTTGCTTTGAATAAAATATAAGCCTTATCCCTTTGCTTGCTTGTTTGATTATATTATTATTATTTATTAATATTTATTAATATCTTTTTAAATATAAAAACTATTAGGCTTCACTACATTTTTATCATAATTTTAGAGGTTGGAATTTAAAGTTGTCATGGTTTTAAGAATTCACAGTAGTCATGATTCATTTATTTAAAATTTATCAAATTTCGTTAATTTGCCTTTGTTTGCTTTGAATAAAAGATAAGCCTTATCCCTTTTATTGCTTGTTTGATTATATTATTATTATTTATTAATATTTATTAATATCTCTTTAAATATAAAAACTATTATCCTTCACTACATTTTTATCATAATTTTAGAGGTTGGAATTTAAAATTGTCATGGTTTAAGAATTCACAGTGGTCATGATTCATTTATTTAAAATTTATCAAATTCCATTAAATTGTCTTTGTGTTGTCTTGAATAAAAGATAAGCCTTATCCATTTGGGATAATTGATTTTTATTATAAGTTAAGTTTATGGTTTGAATGCATTCATTATTTCTTTACTGTGGTTTTGTTGTGATTGTTTATAATTTTCTAAAATTTCGTTGATTTTCTCTTTATATGTTTGGAAGAAACGATAAATTTTATGTTCTTTAGCAATCCATATAAAAACACAATGTTTTAATCTT
>ML794045.1:30719-45724 GCA_009831015.1 Picea engelmannii
TGTATTGATTTCAGACTTTCAGTAATGACTTTGATGTATCGGTTTTTGTTTGGCATCCACTATATAATATATATTGGTTCTTTCTCCGTATTTATGTGCCTATCTGTTTATATGATGTTGTTGTTGCTTTATATATTGAAAAAATGTTTAAAATTTTGAAAAAAAATGAATAAATTATGTATTTTTTAATGTTTGCCGAGTTTTGCCGATTTTTGCCGATTTTTTCGCCAATTTTTGCCGAGCCGATGTTTTCAGGACCCTTGCCGAGTTTTTGCCGTTGCCGAGTTTTTCCACTAGGGGACAAACTAACAAAGATTGTCTTGTAAACTGTGTGGGCAGCCAATGACATGAGGGGTTTCCCGATTGAAGTACCACTTGGCTAAAATCCCAAGGCATAATGTTAATATTTGTAGTGCATGGACCCCCACAGATTATGCAAGCTGCCCACAATGCCATTTATGAAAACGATAAAAAGAAGGAAGAAGCAACCACTACCAAAGTTGAACTTGATGCCAGTGGAGTGGCTAGATCCGCAAGAACCACAGGAATATCTGGGACTCAAGGCAGTGACAGAGCCTCCATGAATTCACCTTCCATGAGGACCTCACCTTTCTTTGTTCCAAGAACCTGAGATGGGGCACAACCTTCCATCCGATCGGTGGTTAAAAAAATGGAGATGCAATAAGCAAATAGGGTTGTGGGTAGGTGTATTTTATGGAGCAACATACCTTTGAGCATTAAAAAAACCAAACCATTTTCCAATCAATGTGTGATGTTATTGCTATTGTTCGCCCAAGGTATAAGTGGCAAGCGCCCTACCTACAAGTTGCAGGGCCATTTATTTAAACATAAAAGACTGAAATAAATACTAGAATGGAGGATCTAAAGAAGTCGTGGGAAGCCACTAGATACACGGTGATGTCTAATGGTTGGACAGATGGAAAGGGTAGGACCCTTCTTAATTGTCTATGGTGAAACGAGCACACCTATTTTTCTAACAGGTTATGGGCCCACACTATCTTCGGACAGTCTAATCGCTGGAAGATAGATTGGGAGGATTTGCTCAGTTGCAGTCAAAGATTTGTTGCCGCAACGAAACCCTAACCCTCTTCTTGAAGCACCTTAAGTGAAGAGCTTGACGTAATTCCCGGATAGCCTAGTGCACCCTAGCCTACGCACCTCCCGGTACTCTCAGCAAGCCACGGCGTCAAGTTTGAGTTTTTGGTCGAAGTCAAAGGTTGACCAAGTCAAAACAATCATAACTTACTCTATGAAGTCAGAAAACAAGTTAGAAGGGGCTTCTAGCTTCATAGCATGGAAGACAAGGATTGACCTCATCCTTGCCAAGAATAAAGTGTTGGATATCGTGAAAGGCAAGATCATGGAACCACAGTTTGAAGCGGGAAAAGAGAAGGAACCTTAAAACGTTGCAGTTATGGAGATGTTCAAGGACAATGACATCAACGCTATGAGTTTCATAGTGGACTCTGTAAAAGACTACTTGATACCCTACATCTCTCATCTTGACTCATCTAAGAAGATGCACAATGCCCTAACTAACCTCTTCTCAGCTAGAAACATTGGACAAGTAGTGAGTCTGAAGAATGAGCTCCGTGACATGAAAATGAATGATGATGAAAGTATAACATCATACTTTGTAAGAATCTCTCAGTTAAGAGATCAACTACAAGCCATTGAAGAAATCATTTCAAAAAAGGAACTAGTAAATATAGTACTCAATGGCCTTCCCAAAACATGGGATGCATTTGCTGTAAGCATGAACACAAGAACGGAGTATCCTACATTTGAAGAGCTTTGGACTTGTTGTGCACAAGAAGAATAAAGGATTAGCGCAAAAGAGAAATCCCAAAAGAAATACGATGATCAAGCCTTCACAACAAAGTTCAAGAACTTCAAGAATAAGAAGTTTGGCTTAAGGAAGAAACCAAATCAAGAAAAGAATATGTCAAAAATATAATGCTTCAACTGTCGAAAATATGGTCACTACAGGAACCATTGTCCTGAGTGAAAGAAAAGGAAGGAAACACACGAAGCAATAGTTGTCGAAGAAGGGAACCCTCAAAGAAAGTCAAGCAGGATAAAGCAGACTTCTTCTAATCAAGGTAACAATATTCTTTTGTAACATAGTTCTCGTACACACCATGTTTACATAGTTCCTGTACATATCATGTGTATCTATTTCTTAGAGGATAAGATGGTTAGTGAAACAATACCTATGGAAGAATAACAAGATAAGGATTGCTATTACGATGACTACAAGTCAAGTAATGTACATGAAAAAGATGAAGTACATTGACAATCTTTGGTGACAAATCCCTGAGGAATCTATTATATAAGTAACAACTACCAGATAAGCCGAAATCAGAATCAAACTTGAAGAGACCCAGAAGGAGTCAGACCAGAAAGAAGTCAGTAATCAAGAGGAAACTAGAATAAGACTTGTCAGACTTTACAGAAAGCAATAAGGATGCAGACGGAAGCATGGAATCTCTTAGATGGAGGGAGTTGATTGTAGAATTCCAAAAGAAGAGCATGCATTCATGCATGAAGCCAGGATTAGGAGGGAGTTAATCCTAAATGATATGATCCATTGAAGAATCCATAAAGATTATAAAGTATCTGTCCATGTTCCCCATTGAAAGTAGCAGCCATGATAAGCAGCAAGTGCTCAGTTTGATCTAGAAGAAGTGTTCTTCGAAAAGAAGCCTTAAGTATCCTTGGTTGTCCATCTACATCTATGTTCCTATCATGAAAGGAAGAAGTTGGAATCTTCAAGAAGGAAGGACATGGAATCTATAGAAGACTCCATGGACCCCAAAGTTAAAGAGGAACATGAGGAAGAACATGAAGATTCCAAGAAAGAAAGAAAAGCCAGAACAACCAGCTATTAAACCGAGAAGCATAAGACTACCAGCATGGTTTGAACCCACTAGAAGCAATCAAGCAGAAGGAATGGAAATTGTGATGAAGAACATTGTATGTAAGAAATTGTAAAAAAGACTTATGAATGGAAGCATTGCGAGATTCAGAACTAGAGGTTCTTCCAGAAGGAGGGAGAAAACTATAACGACAACTTGTTCCAGTAAACCAAATATACCTCTTGCAGTATCCATGGATTGAAATTTACATCAGTTGGATGTAAAAGACCGTTCTTTCCAATAAAGCAAATTGAGAAAGAAGCTTATGTAGAGCAATCTCAAGGTTTTGAGGTATACCAGAAAGAGACCCATGTATGCAAATGGAAGAAGACCTTGTATGGATTCAAGAAACTTGATGCAGAGTATCTCATACACAGCAGAAGCATGGCGAAAACTTCCTATGACAAAGAAAGTGTATCAGAATGGTTACTCAGAAGTTTGAGATGATGGATTGCGGAAGAAGACCTTGTATGGATTCAAGAAACTTGATGCAGAGTATCTCATATACAGCAGAAGCATGGCGAAAACTTCCTATGACAAAGAAAGTGTATCAGAATGGTTACTCAGAAGTTTGAGATGATGGATTGCAAATCCATGGAAAACTCCCATGATAACAGATCTGAAGAAGATGAGAGACTCTAATCCAATAGACCCGTCTACGTATCGACAATTGATTGGATTGTTAATGTATTTGGAAAATACTCAGTCGGATATTTGTTTTGTGTGACGTTTAAGTTATGATATACAGTTGCATGGATTTATCGATTCAGATTGGGCAGGGAATGCAGATGACAGAAGAAGTGCTACTTGGATATGTTTCAGTTTGAGCTTTGCCATGATGTCATGGGCTAGCAGAAAACAGAAGTCTGTTGCACTCAACACTACAGAAGCAGAGTATATTGCATCTTGTGATGCTTGTACGGAAGCAGTGTGGCTCCGTAAGTTGGTTTCTGGACCATATGGTCAGGTGTTGAATTCGACCATGATATATTGTAATGATCAGAGCTATGTGAAGCTCTCAAAGAACTCGGTGTTCCATGACAGGGCGAAGCACATTGAGACCAAGCATTATATTCTCCGTGATAAAGTCCAGAAGGAGAATTGGTTTTCCAGTATATCTCCACAAATGAGCAGATAGCAGATATTTTGGTAAAGCCTCTATCCAAGATGAGAAGTTTGCGTACTTAAGGGACAAGTCGGGCTCGTGGAGACGACTTCCTTATTGAAAAAGGAAGTGATTACTCCCAATTTGGGAGGGAGCACTGATATGTTATTGATTTATGGACAATCATTTTCCAGTTCAGAAAATGGTCCAGGTTGGGCAATTCCTTTCCAATCCGAAAAGTGATTCGAGATTTCTGATGGACAGTCATTTTCCACTTTGCAAAATGGTCCAGATTGGACAGTCATTTTCGTAATGAAAATGGTCCAATAGATTGTTGATGTACCATAGACAGTGATTCCCCTTGTGGCTAGTGTGGGGGAATGGTCTAGGGCAGTCATTCTTCTTGGTAGTCACTTTGCATAGTGGTCAAGTAGAATGATCGGCCTCGCCGGGCACTCATTCTTTCGAAGTACACAGTTGTGAGCAGTTTCGAAGAATGGTCCATTTTGGAGGTTGGTGCAGGACAGTCATTTCCATAGGAAACGGTCCGGACAGTCATTCCCTAGGGTAGACTCATTCTCTCCAAGTTGCACTGTGATTAGTGTCGGAGGAATGGCCCAGTTAGGTGAATGGTCCAAGTTCAGCAATCAGGGACAGGCATTCCCTAGGGCAGACTCATTCTCTCCAGGTTGCACTACAATTAGTGCCGGAGGAATGGCCCAGTTAGGTGAATGGTCCAGGCTCATAAATCAGGGACAATTATTCTTTTATGCTTGGGAAGAATAGTCCAGATAACCCATGGTTGATGTTTTACTTTCTGAGGGCAGATGCTCTTCCAGATCTCACAGATGTGAGTGGAAGAATGGCCCAGATGACTCTGTTTGTATCATGATATTGTTGATATCAAATGATATGATTGTTGTGGAGATTGTACGTCTCTGGACAGTAGTTGTATGCTACTGTGGTGGATGTGATCCACTGGTAGTGACTGTGTGCCACTGGTTAGTAGCCGTGTGCTACTGTGGTGGATGTGATCCACTGGTAGTGACTGTGTGCCACTGGTTAGTAGTCGTGTGCTACTAGGAGTGGTTGTGTACCACTGGGTAGTAGTTGTGTACTACTATGGATAGACACAGTTGTGTTCTATTGGATGGAATTGTTCTGATTGCCATGGAGACTATCACTAGTGTTGGAGATGATTACCAGCTAGATGGATAGCCAATATGCTAATGGACAGACATTCTCCAGGCGGAGAATGGTCCAGGCAAGACAAATTGCTAGTGAACAGACATTCTCCCTGTGGAAAATGGTCCAGGACAGTCATTCTTCTAGGACGTATGTCCGGATTAGAAGAATAGTCCTTGTAGCCCATGGCATGGCTTCCAGCATCTATTGGAACAATTATTCTTCTAAGACATATGTCCATATTAGAAGAATGGTTCTTGTATCACTCTGTGGAGTGAGTGACTTATTCAGCATCATGCCCGATTACTCAGATGGAGTATGGCTTCGAGAGATGATGTAGTTGATGCTATCAAATGATATTGATAGTGATGATGGTGCTCATGATTTGATTATGAGATAGCATGTGTGGCTATGATGATGCTAGCGGTTGAATGGTTTGTTTGTGCTCAAGACCATTGCCTTTAATACCTCCTTAGCTAGGAGGGAGTGTTGATATTATGGTAGCTGCGGGAGGTATTAACCTCCACGTGTAACCTTTGACAAGACTAGAATATTCCAGGAAGCAAGAGAAACCCTAAAACTTTGGATAATAACCCTAGAAGACAAGTCGGCTCAAGAGAATATTTAATATTGAGTTATTAGCCTCCAAGAAAGAGAAGTCGGCCCAATCAAGTGAGATAGAGCAGTATAAATAGAGGGCGCTAGAGCTCATTTGTCACTCACTCACTCACAACTGCATAAGGACAAGAAGTGCGCATGACTGGACGACAATTGCTGCTGCAACAGTTGTGACTTGGTCTCTTGGTTATGGTTTGAACTTTCTGCTTGGTCTTTGGTTATTCTTGCTTGGCGCGCTAGCCTTGGAGAAAGGTGTGCTACCTTGGTTGGCTATTGGATTGCTTCCAGAATTATTCTGTTTGTCAAGGTTAAGATGCTCGAGGGTGGCCTTTGTGCCTATGGTTGGGTGACAATATTGCTATATTGTCTATGGTGAAACGAGCGCATCTATTTTTCTAACAGGCCACTCACCTAAGGACATTATTCCACAAGCCTCTGGTGTTGACATCTCTATTACAAGCAATGAAGAAGTGCACAAATACCTCCCGTTTACTTTGCGGGAAGCTTCTTATTGCTTTGATCTACCCCATTTTGCTAACTATGCTTTACACCTACTTAATTAGATTTAGAGTTAACTTCTCTTTTGTTGTTCTCTTGCTGGGAGATGTGTTATGCACTTCCTCTATAGCTATTGTATATGCTGTACTCTCGAGTCTCATTGACTTTTTTGATCATTCATGGACATTAATAAAATCTCAATTTCAATTTCTGATTTTTCTAAATAGGTTTACGGTGATAAATGGATTACAGGAAATGTCTGCAGGAAATGTCTGCAGAGTGTATAGCAATATCTCATAAAAAAGCATGGTTGGCCTAGCAACTAGAAGAGAGCAATTTTCAAAGAGAATTGGGAGACAGTTGCGAAAGAGAACTAGGCAGAAACCCTCGATATATAGCAATAGGATTTTGATGGTCGGCAAAGGTATTGTGTGTGGTCATTGCACACAGACAAGGCAGTGTTGGAATGAGTGTTTGCGAGTTGCAATTGTAAACTGAATTGTAGTCACAACATGGAGGGCAAAGTGGGATTTGACGCGATAGCAATTGGGCAGCAAGTGCCAGCAAGGGGGCACAAGTTCAAATCTCTGCACTGTCACTCACATTGCAAACACACAGAGACACAAAGAAGGGGGCAGCACTTGGTTCTCATCTAGACTCAATTCCCAAACACAAACATCTAATTCAATTCACGGACAACGGCCAGCAAATCTCAAAACAACAAAACCTAATTCCGAAAAACGTCCGCTGAATCAAAATGACAAAGTACAGAATTCAGCAAAACCCCATACCGTGTCCTGTTCGCGGGCTCGCTGTTGCCAAACCCCGTAATCAAATCATCAAAACCTGAACTCCCCTGATTGCCACCAGATCGCTGCGAATTCGAATTCTTCGGCCGCAAAAGATCCTCAAATGGCGCAGAGCTCAGGCCCCCGCCGGCAGATCCCCCGCTAAAAACGTCATCATAAGGAACCGCGGCGTTCCTAATACCCTTCAAACCCCCGAATATATCATCATCATACACAGGCGCATCAAATACCGGGACGGAGGAATTCTTGATCGGGGTCGAAAAGCTCCTGAATATATCATCATACCCTTCTTGACTTTGCGAAGCGAACGATGGCGCTGTAAACTTTGGGGGACCCCCGAACACATCGTCATAAACGCTCGGAATACCTGAAATCCTCGCCTGGGTGGTCCTCTGCGTGGACATTGGCGCCGCTTTGCCTTGGGGTTTAAGGCCATAGTCCCTCTGCAGCAAATTGGGGAGATCGTCCATCTGGCAAGCCGACGGTTCGAATCGCCGGGGATTTCAAAAGGTCGGAAAATCGAATCCCGCGGTTGATCCGAAAACCCACCACAGGATGGATTTCAAATTGAGAATTTTGAACATAGATGAAGCTTTTGATGCCGAGGAAGACTCCTGGATCGCAGAAACCCGGAGATATCAAGACCTTGGAGATGGGTTTTCGGAGAAATTCGATTACAGAAATGAATGTGAAGGAATGAGTGGATTTTAGACTGAAAATAATGTGCCGAATGTGCTGTACAATAGCTGCCCACTGAGTTAGTATAATTATACGGAGAATTGCAGAGGAGACCTCCGTCTTTTTTCTCCCTTTCTATTTTTAAACTGCGGATGGCTTGAAATTTTTAACCGTGGATGAAAGGAGAAAAGAATGAACCTCTTTTGCACTAACTTACGTAATATCATTCTTCCTTTTCTTCGATATTCATATTTATTTTATTTTATTTATTTTCTTAGAGAAATTAATTTATTTTATAAACTACTTAATTTGTATTTAAATTATAATAATGAAAATATTATTCATATTTATTTTACATTATTTAATTTTTAAATTAAATAAAATATAATGTTTTAATTTTTAATAAAAATAGGAGTTTAATGTTAATAAAAAGCATGACATTAACTTTTTACATATACTTAATAAATTTAAAATTAATGTAAATAATAATTAATTAAAAAATACTTAATAAATTTAAAATTAATACAAATATAAATTTATTAAAAATAATAATACATGAATATGTTTATAATCAATCATAAAATATCATTAATAAATAATTTTAACAAGTTATAAAAATAGAAGTAATTTTAACAAGTTATAAAAATAGAAGTCTTTGAGGTGTAGGACACTACGTGATGGAGTGTATTGTTAAGGCACTATGTGATGTTAAAGTTATTGGGGACAAAAAATCTAGCCATGTTAAGGGTTGGTGTGGCTCAGGCCGGGTGCGATCCCTGGGTGATTTTGATGGCTTAGATGCCCCTAGGTAGTGGTTTCTTAGCCACGAGTTAGTCTCACATGTCACGGACAAACTAACAAACAAAAAAAAAAATAGACTCTTTGAGGTGTAGGACAGTGGGTGATGGAGTGTGTTGTTCAGGCACGGTTCGAAACCTGCGGGGACAAAAAATCCAACTATGTTAAGGGTTGGTGTGACTCGGGCCAAGTGCGATCCTTCAGTGATTTTGATAACTTAGATGCCCCTGAGTCACGATTTCTTAGCCACTAGTTAGTCCCACATATCATGGACAAACAAACTAACAAACAAAAAAATAACAAAGTTAATATGTGAACTTTAACTATTAAAACTTATAATCAATTTTTTTAAATAAAATAATAAAAAAATTAAACATACTCATATAAAATATTTTTAAAAATTAAACATAATCATATAAAATGCGAAACATAAAAATATTTAATATTAAATTAGTCTTTACACTGTAAATTGAAAGTATAAAATATTTAACATGGAAAATGTTATTTCAAAATGAGTGAGATTTTTTTTAGATTTTCAAAAGAAATTTTTCAAATAAATATATTAATAATATATGTGTTATATGTAGAATTTTTAAATTTATAGTTGTACTCTATTAATAATATGTGTTCTATTAATAATATGTGTGATATGTGGATTTTTTTTAATTTTTGTTGTTGTACAAATATACATTGCTTAAAAGTCTAAGTAGTAAGAATAAGGGTGTACATTTATAGTATACTTTCATCTTCAAAATGGTAAATGATGTATTAGAAATTAGATTTTTCTAATACATCATTTACCATATCAATAAAGATTTTTCTATTTTATTTTTAATGGATGTATTAGAAATTATTTTAATAAATTATATAAGAAAAATTATTTTATTTTTAATTGATGTATTAGAAATTATTTTTAAAAATTATATATGAAAAATTTTGAAAAAAAATTAAGAATGTATTCTTATTTATATATAGCATTTTTAATAACTATGTTAATACAAACTAATGTATTTAATTTAAGGGGATTTGAATAAATCCTAACTTTTTGATTAGAATAAATCTTGATGAGATTTGAACCTAGATGAAGAGGGGAAAAGTCATTTTAGTTTCTCGTTACACCACATGTTAATGTGCCAAAAAAATGTTTGAAATACTTTGTCACCCCCTCTAGTACTTAAGTGAGAATGAGATTGTTAGCACTTTGCTAACGCCATATAAATTGAAGGGTTACCCCGTATGTGCATCTTGCATGTGTTCCCTAACTTAAAAACACCCCAAATTTCTTGTCAAAACAAACTTAAATTTAAAAATAAAAATAAAAAGTATTTTATTTTTTCATCTCTCTGCATACTTTAAAAAAAAAAAAGGAAAACCCTAGAATCTTCAAGGCACAAACTCGAGTACTTCTCCTCATTTCAAGAATGGTACCCATTGTAAACCCTAGAATATTCAAGACTAAAGGTCAATAAACAACATGTCTCGAAACCATTACAACAATATACTAATTATGAGTTCAACATGTCTCTCAAAATCATTACAACAATATACTCATTGTGAACTCAAAATGTTACTTGCTAAAGTTGAACTTAAGTGAGAAGAATAACAAGCATTCCTCTTAACTACCCAAACTAAACCCAATTAACATCACTCCACATACTTATATGCAAAGTAAATATAATTTTATTATAAAATTTTATTTCAATAT
Source organism: Picea engelmannii (assembly GCA_009831015.1). Lineage (NCBI taxonomy): Eukaryota > Viridiplantae > Streptophyta > Pinopsida > Pinales > Pinaceae > Picea > Picea engelmannii. The sequence continues at coordinate 41,055 of ML794045.1, forward strand.
TAATATTTATTTTATAATAAAAATATGAAACTTGTATTAACGTTTTCATCTTATCTTTTTAGTTTTTGTTTAATATCATTAATGAATTATCAAATAACATGCTAACGCTCGATGTGTGGAATCTATGAACAAAATTTTAAATAAATAAAATAAGATAAGAGCCGGCATTCACTTTTTAAATTTGTTTGAAAAAATAAATAAATTAAAATAAGAGTGGGCATTTGGTTTTTAAATTATGTGGAGGAATCCTTTCGATGGCTATAGTGGCATTGCCCTTACACTTTGTGAGATGGGGATGGGGCTATTTGAAAATTTGTTTTGTATTTTCTTTCTTTTTTTTTAAGTTGCACGTTGTGTCCACTTTTGAGTATTATTCTTTGAGCAGTGGTTGGTGTGAATTTGCAATGTTCACTGTATTGCCACATGCCTCTCTCATGATTAAGTGGTAATGATTGTATTGAGTGTCTCATGGCATGGATGGAGGTTTTCAAAGTGATTGGCTCCTCAACAATGATTGTATTGAGTGTTTCATGGCATGGATGGAGGTCTTCAAAGTGATTGGCTCATGGGATGAGTGATTGGTTCCTCTGGAGGACTTCACAATTATTCAACCATTTGCATGGTAATAATTTCATGAGGACTTAAGGGAATGTGGAGGCAAGTATTAACTATTATGTAGTTTTTGGTGAACATTTTTTTTAAATGGGATTCTCGTAATGATATTTTCATTGAAAAATTGTATAATAATAATAATATATTTCTTTTAATAGCAAAGTTTTGTTTCATGGATAATTAGTTATTAAATTTATTAATTGTTTATTTACGTATGATTATTATTTTAATAATTCACTTTTTTATATAAATGTTTGTTTTATTAATAAATATTAAAAGCCTTTTATTTTTAAAAAGGAAAAGAAAAGGACATAAACCCCCATTCATTCATGGCACTTTAATATATTAAGTGAAAAGAAAAAATGTAAAGGTGTTTGAAGAAATTTACATGAATAAATGGGGAGTTTGCTTAATGAGGATGAGGACTTAGGTACTTTGCTTAGTGAGGATGAGGACTTGAGGACTTTAGTAATCTCTTTTACTTTTCTTTTTCTTTTGAAGATATTTTTTTAAATTTAATAAAGATATTATAATTGATTTTGAGAGGGGAGATACTATACACAATATTTCTTCTAAAGATAGCAAAACTTACCTTAATTTAATTGTCAAATGATAATAAGGATAACTATTATTAGCTACTATATGTGAATGTGGGTTGATTTATTATCACTCTTTAAGGAAAACCATGCTATCTAAAATAATAACATGTTGGTGGTCCATAAGGGGACAAACTTTCACTCCTACTATATACCTCTAGATATATTAACTTGTTTCTGTGTGTCTAAGGAAGATGAGCTCTTGGTTAATTAAAAGCAGTTTTAGGTCTTACTCCAGGACCAAAAAGTGATTTCAGCTTAGATAGTATATGCAATAAAGCTAGTGTCCCCTGTGGTCATTTTTTAGGCTACCTCTAGTGGGGTCATGTGTTTTTTAGTAACATCTAACCTTAGTCCCATATTTGAGACCAAAAACTAATCTTGATTACAATTTAACCTCTTACCCAAGAAATATACACAATATTTCCTAAGTGAAATGGTTTGTAAAAAACAAATTATTAAATATAAATAGTTTTGTTCAATTAAGTTGATGTTATAGGGCCCCCAGATGGGGTGTTAACGGTTGAGACCATGACAACATTTGTGTGTTGTCAAGCTGCCAACTTGTCATGCAATGTAGAGGTGAGTTATGGCACAACAAGGGACATTAATGGCGAGATAGGTGAGGAAGATAGGATTGTCAAGGTCGAGTACAATCCCAATCCAACCAGTATGTGAAATGATGCACAAGCACATGGGGAGGATTACTCCACATTGGTTGTGGGAAACTTATTTATCTTTGCAGCATACTAGGAGCAACATACCTGGTATGGAAATGATGAAGGATATAATGTTGGTGCAAGGAATGATGGGATACTCACCGTGATCCAGGTGGATATCGGTGGCCACCCACCTTTTCCAAATGGCTCAAAACAGTTTTCTGGCAATTTTGGCAATTTACTATTTTTAGCAGGTTTTAACTTTTGGGGCCATTTTGAGGGCCCAAATGAAGGTTTTTAGAGATCTAGGTTCTCAATGATAGTTAAAGGCATAATTGAGCCCCCAAAATGAATCTCCTCGACAATACCTTTCCAACGAGCTATCACACACCTAAAACGAAGATCGTATGCAAAAGTTACGACCCCGGGAAGTTGATGTACTCACTTACCCAAACGAGGCCCACATGACTTTTGGCACTTCATCTCCTAGGGTTAGGTTTTTGGATGTCTAGGGTTTTTGGCATTCCTTTTTATTGTAAAAAGGCCTTCAAAGCCTCATTTTAATCATCTTCTTGTGAATCCGAGTAGCCGTCACATCTCTTCTCATAGATAAGCTGTCACCATTCTAGCGAGTCTTTCACTTTGTATTTTTACAGTCTCTGTACATTTATTTCATTAATAGAAATCGTGTATTATTGTATATCCGTGTTTATGGTTGCATCTCTGATACATTTTTGTTATATTATTGAATATCTGCGATATCTCTGTGCATTTCTTTATTATATCTCTGCTCTCATTTCGTGCTGAAAATAATACGGATCACACTGAGGGATGAGGGTTATAAGATAGGTAGGTTAAATGAAGTTCTAGAGAGATGTAGTAGGCTAGAAAATTATGGGGAGGCTTAGTAAGATGAGGTTAACGTAAGTGCTCCAGTGGACAACATCAGGCAAGTTGCAGGTAACCCGTTCTATTTTCTTTGGTTTTTCTAGTTGTTTCATAGAGTCGACTTCCAAGTTGGAGTGGGAGGGCTAGTCACAGTAGCACTCCACGTTGGTCAGACCTATTATCGCTAAATCTTGGGAGGGGAAAAGAAATTAAGGTCTCAATGTTAGGCGGTGACAGTCTTACCCCTACCCTAGAGAGCAAAGAAGAAAACCCTATGAATCCTACCCTCTTGCAGCTTGTGACTATGTTTGACCCTTACTTAAGCTCAGACTTCCTCAATATGACGAAAAGAAATGTTCCCAAGGCAAGTGGAGGTAGGGGCAAGAAACCCAGGGCCTACACTCTAAGGGAACCTGACCCTAAGAACCCAACATACATTAACTAGGCTAAAAAAGAAGCCATTGAAGCATAGAGTTTCTTCCACTCTAGGTTCCATGAGTCTATCAAAACCAAACTGGAAGAAATGGAAAACACAGTAAAAGGAGGAAGACAAAATCTATCCAATAAACAAATTCAAGATGAAATTGAGGGATGTGTCTAGGACCTAGTTTATTCTTGAACCCGAGTCATAAAATTCTTTCAAATTACCAAAACTTACTGGCTAATGAAATCCCTTATATCCCAAGTCTCGGAGGAAAGAGCCAATGGATCTGCCTATGGATGACAATGTCTCACCCCCTGTTGATCGATGTCAATATAGTCTCTTGTTATCTTGTTTATATGTGTAGTTATAGGTATGATAATCAAAGTTGTTATCTCTTTTTTATAACAGTAAATAGCTAGACAATTTTGAAAACTATAAACAAGTATGTTCATGCTCAGCTAGTGGAGGAACTAATTTTCGTTGTGGTAGGCCTCCACTAGAGACTTTTGTAACAATTTTATATATAATATAAAGATATGATTATGTTTTTTATCTTAAAAAAAATGGATCATGTAAGGTACTATTTTGTCAAAGTTGTTCCTAACTTATATTCAACCTTGACCACTTATTCATAGTTATGAGAGAACATAATTTTCAAATGAAAGTTTTTTTGATTAAGTAAAACCAACAAAATTATATCACTTCCTCTAAATTTATAAAAACATATAACAAATGATGATCTAATGCAATAATCAATTTATAAAAAGATATGAAAATCTATGATCCCTTAAACTTAATGCAAGGATCTAAAAAATTCATTTTATCAAAAATAAAGAAATATCTTATCACATTGACATTGAATTGGTTTATTAGATAAGTTACATGTTGGAAACAATGGATGTATATTGCTTATACCATGTACTATATGATTGCATTGAGAGGAACATTTTACAATTTAGTATGAGGGAGATGTGTAATTCCTTCAGCGTTGAACATGGAGTTGACACGTAGCATTTAAAAAAAAAAAAGTATATGTCGACCACAAATAAAATATTTCAATGTCCACCTTAAGTAAAATATTTTTATATCAACTTCATGTTTAATTAAAGCAATTGAAAATAAAAAAAAATTCTTAGTGTACCAAGAGGCGCTTTCTACAACCCAATATGAGGGAGATATGTAATTCCTTTCGTGCTCAACGTGGAGTTGGGACATGGCATTTAAAAAAATATTAATAAGAAACAAATATTTCAATATCAACCATAAATAAAATATTTCAATGTCTAACTTATATATCAACTTTATAGATATAAAGCGATTGAAAGTAAAAATTTTGTATTCTGCCAATAGGTACTTTCTACACCTCACTACAAGGGAGATGTGTCATTCCTTCAATGCTTAACATGGAGTTGACATGCGAAATTAAAAAAATATTAATAACAAAAACAAAATTCAATGTCCACCTTAAACAAAATATTTTTATATCAACTC
>ML794045.1:45919-61967 GCA_009831015.1 Picea engelmannii
GTCCCACAAACAAGGGGGTCTCATACACCAATTTGGTGTGTTGGCTTGGTCGTGACCTTAAAAATAGATTATTATTATTATTATTATTATTATTATATAGCTAAGAGTGCAAGGAGAGGTGAACACGGGTGGTTGCAAATGGACTCAAGGAGTGAGAGAGAGTGATTGAGGTTAGAAATTATTGCGAGGGGAAAATAAGTACGGAACAAACTAAAAAGTGTTTAGAAGAGTTTGCAATACAATGTTGAGATTTATCAGATTGTGAAGGGTGGAGACAAGTCTGCAAGACCCTTTGGTCGTTACTAAACACTATGAGTAAGGTCAAAATTGCAAATCATTTTGGATATGGGCATGCCAAGAATCGAAGTGCATTATCAATTTCTGAGTATTAGTGAGGTTGATGTGAGGAGGGATAGGACAAGCAATTTGGAGGCTTCTAGGGTTTTCACAGGTTTCTAGGGTTTCTTTAGGTTGAAGATGGCATGCTATAGCATAGTGATTAAGGTTTATCGTTTGAAGGAATACAGTCGTGTCCAAGATTGGTAAACCCTCCACTCTAGCCTCATGGAGGTTGACTTGGTTGATTACTCATAAGACCCTCTTGGAGACCAATAGATTTTGTCTAATTTGGCAAATATCCAAGCCACCTTGATCATCCACTCATCACCTCATGTTGCATCAAACCCTAAGGCAGAAGGAAACAATAGATAATATTTTTTTGGACATCAATGGGGATACTTTCAAGCCATCTATCTAATGACATGGCCTCCCATACTCCTGAAGAGGCTACGATATCCAAATCTACTTGACCTTCTATTCAAGGTCTGCATGGGGGGATCATAGGCAAGTACATCCAGGGAGATTCATCAAGCAAGGAAAATCGACACTTATATATGGATCAAGTGAGGGAATTAACCCCACCTCAGAGGAACCAACCCCACATAGAAACCCTTGATGGTAGGAGAACTTGGCTCTAGTTTCATTAATGGAAGCACTAATGGCTATCAAGGTCTGGATTTATCGACATAGATTTAATCGATGAGCATATGAGCATATTTTCTTCTTTCAAACCTAGCACCTGTGCTAAAGGAGGATTAGGACTGGGAGGACCAGGAAACCCCCGTGAGTGGAGGAAATGCATAAAAAAAAAATTGAAGCCATTAATGTGCTACTAGGTGACAATGTGAAACTTAATGAAATCATGGAATTTGAGAAGTCTTCGCTTGTTGGTAGTTTCCCAAGTAAGTGTATGGGAGCTTCGACTCTCAAAAGTTGGACTAAAGAAAATTTTGGCACCTTGCTCACATATATTCCAATAAGTATGATGTTAGTAAAGGGATGGCTAGCCTAGTCCTTTTGGGATACCGAAGACACAGACAATATATTACAAAAATGTTGAAAATGGAGTTCTCATGGATTATATCTTTAAAAATTGCACATGGACTTTGATGCGGGATCGACCCAAATAGACTTCACCCTAATCTAGGTTCATCTACAAGGTCTCCCTCTTATTCTTTGTTTCGGGGATGTTTTCAAGGAGATTGAAAATTTATTGGGTCTTTACTTTGATGCAAACAACTCATTTCAAGATACAAGCTACATGGGTGCACAGATAGAATTCTTGTGGGTCTCAATTTATCCAAGGATTGGCAAACTCCATAACCATCTGCAAAGATCATACCTTCTTCCCTGAAGCATTTGAGTATGAAATAATTCACTTCAAATGTGAGAGATGCCATGAGTATGGACACCTTGTAAAATATTGTGCACTCAATTTCACCAAGAAGGTATAGATTCAAAGGGATCCTTCATTCATTAATGTTCCTCCTCCTAGTTAACAAAAAAAAAACATCCTCTAAAAATTTTCATGATACCCCTTTGGAAGATAACTCAATACTTGATATTGCAGCGACAAATATTCCTCAAGAGAAATAGATCACCCCCCTGTCCTCAGCAAGACAATGCAACTGTGATTGTTATGGTAAGAATGATTCTCCTTCCCATCCTCATGTCAATTCCTCTTGTCAATTACTTTTTGGGACTTGGGAGGTAGGATTAGAGCATGAGTCAAGGAACACTGAAGGAGGTTTCCTCGCTAGTCTTTCATGGTTCTCCAATCCTCAACCAACTTCACTTATTCCTCTGGATGGTCTGCAAGAATCCTTATCTACAACCTATAGGTCTTTGGATACCTATCCTCCCCCTTTGGAATATTACCTGCAATGAAATCTCTATATGGCTCCCCCTTTTCTAAAATATCAAAATATAATCGTAGGCCTCGAAATAGGGGACATGGGGGTTTTGAAGGAGCTTCTAAGGGGGGACTAGGTCATATGGAAGACAAAAACCCCAATTTTGGTCAATGGGGAATAAAATATTACCTCACCATAGCTACGAAGAAAACCAACTCTGAAATAAAAAGTGGTAGACAACAATATTTGATTAGTTCCCTTAGAGCTACTACTCCTAAGGAAATTTCAAAATGATTTTCTAACCTTGAATTGAGGGGGATTGTCAATGCCTCCAAAGAAATTGGCCTTAAAAAGGTAGAGAAAGAATCACAATCCCTCTGTCATATACTTGCAAGAAATGATGACTAGGGGGGGGGCGATTTGTACAAGATTTTTCCAAGTTATTAAAGGGTTTGGATTTTAGTTATGTCGATGCAATAGGATGTTCCATAGGACTAGTCACAGGTTGGAAGATGAGTTTCTTCACTTTATCTAACTCATGGGATTTTTCTTCAGGGTTGGGCATCTCCCTTTTCTCCCTAGAAATGGTTAAAGTGCTCATCTACCTGAACTTATATGGACCCTACTCTAATAGAAGGAAATTCTGCGAACACTTCTTCATTAGTCCATGGATTCAAAAAGGGTTGGTGATCCTAGGAAGAGACTTAAATTTTTCTCTTGGTGCATTTGAGATTTGGCAACCTGCAACCCAAGTGGATTCCCTCTTAGATTTTCTCATTAGGAACTTGAAACAAGTTAGGATTTTGGATATTGAACTAGCCAAACTCACCCCAACTTAGACAAAGTGAAGAACTAGAAAGGCCTAAATTGCCAAACAACTTGATCATTTTTTTGTCTCAGAGGATTTCTTGGAGGATACTCTGAGATTACATCAATGGGTATCAATTGGAGGGGAGTTTGATCATAACCCAATACGTTTGGAATTGGCCACTGCATAAGGGAAACCACCAAGTCCCTTTAAGTTAAACCCTGGATGGCTGAAAGAAGAAGACTTCATTCAAGCCTTAAATAATTCTTAGGTGCCTTTCAATGATTCCCTCAATGAATCAACAACTATCCAATTTCAGCAAATCATTAAAAAGGTTAAGCAACAGGGAATCCATTGGTCAAAAGAAAAACAAGAGAAATATGATAGACTCCTATGGGAAGTAGAAGAAGCCCCAACCTCTAGGATTTTCTCAGAAGGATTTGGTTTCTTAACAGACACTCTGAAGGTCAAGCTTACTCAGCTAGAACATAAGCAAATAAAGTTACTCTTAGATAAAGAGAAAGAGTGGAGACTCAGGAGAAGGGCAGTCTAGTTTGAGACAAGCGAATATAACACCGAATTCTTCCATCACTTTGCAAACAATAAAAGAAACATTAATTTCGTCTAGAAAATAGCTAGAGAGGAAAACACATGGGCTGAAAATTTCCTAGAAATTGCAACTGAGGGAGTTAGTTATTTTCAAACTCTCTTCAAAGAGAACAATTGTGCCACTATAGATGCCATCTTATGTCTGACCAATTTATTTCCTAGATTCGTGGATCCTAAAGATAGACAAAATCTTATGGAAAAGGTGGGAAAAGAGGAATTACTCAAAACTCTTCAAAGTTTCCAGAAACACAAGTGTTCAGGACTTGATGGTCTCCTTATTGAATTTTTTCTTAGCTATTATGATTTCATCGAAAAGGATCTTCAAGTGGTAGTGGAGGCCTCAAGACAACCTGAGAGAGTGTTGACAACTTGCAACACTACCTTCATAGCACTCATAACAAAGATAGACAACCCAATACGTTATGAAAGCTTTCATCATATCTCCCTCTCCAATAGTATTTGCAAAATCATTTCAAAAAATCATCTCCCATCGACTAAAAGAAATTATCTCAAGACGAGTATCACCCGAGCAATTTGGCTTCCTCTAAATGAGGCAAACACATGAGGTTGTTGATGTAGCCCAGGAAGGCCTTCACTTAGTAAAAATAAAGAATCAAAGGGTCGTGATCATCAAAGTGGATCTACCCAAGGATTTTGAATGACTTAGATGGCTCTTTCTTCACCTCATTCTCATTCACCTAGACTTCAATTTACATTTTGTAACATGGGCCATGGGATGTATAAGCTCGATTGTTTTTGCAATTTCAATCAATGGGGAAATGTCACCCTTCTTCAATCCCGAAAGAGGAATTCGACAAGGATTCCCATTATCTCCACTCCTCTTCCTCTTTATAGCTAAAGGGATTAGTAGAGCACTCAAGTTAAGCTCGACAAATAGTTCCTTCAAAGGTATATTAATTGGCATCTCATGTTATGTTTCACATTTATTGTTTGTTAATCCCTAGATAAAGCTCCATGTAAAGCCCTAGATAGCGAGTTATATTTCTATTGTTATATTAGTGTTGTCAGCTAGACCCTTTAATTGTAATTGTACCCTTTATTTCATGTATATATACAAAGGAGACCTAGTTTTTTAAAAGGATCTCATCTCATTCTTGTAACATTTTTTCTATTGTAAAAGGAGGTTTCCCCCTCGAAGAGGCTTATCTTTCATTCTTATATCTATTTCTCAAGGCATGGAGCTTCTTCTCTTTATATTTTTAGGTTATTCTAGTATTTTTTGCCTAATATTTGGTATCAGAGACTACGATCCTAAGGTTTTTCTCCTTCAATTAAAACATCTTGGCATTTTTGCTATAATTTTTTTTTGGGAAGTTTTAGACAACTAAATTTTGAGGACACTGAGGATAAATATTAGGGTATAGGCGGTCAAAATTTCAAGTTATGGTTTGTTATGGATTTCCCCTACGCGCCTTCGTTGAGCCTAAGAATAATAGGGATTTAAAGTCCGAAACCCAAGGTCAAGTGCCCCAAAAGGGGAGTGAGTTCCCGCAGGTAATTGAATAGTTTGTTTGAGTGTTGGTGCCATGCCCCCCAATTCCATGGTACTTCACAAGTAGTCATTCGTATTGCACCATCTCGGTTTAGGCCGAAGAAGGAAGGTTTCATTTTCGTGCCCGTTCTACTCGCCCTTTCCGTTTTGGATATATAGCCTATGTAAGATAGGGTTTCTGACTAATCCTGCAATCAATTTTAAATGAGACATATTGGAATTTTTTCTATAACTCTTTTTGGGAAGTTTCAGACAACAAAATTTTGAGAAGATCAAGTAGAAATATCAGGGTATAGATGGTAAAAATTGTAGTTTTTTTTCATTATATTTTTCGATATATAGTCTATGGAATATATGGTTTGTGACTAATCATGAAATCAGTTTAAAAGAGCCATCTTGTAATTTTGGCTATAAAATTTTTTCACTGAAGTTTTAGACTCTAAAATTTTCATAATCATGAGGGGACATATTGTGTTATGTGTGAAATGATTTTAATATTTTGAATCATTATACTTTATGAGATATATCTTGTGGAAGTTACGGTTTTTTACTAGTCCTGAAATTAATCTCAAACAAGTCATTTGAAAATTTTTGCTATAATTTTCTTTAGGTGAAGTTTCAGATTGTGAAAATTTTAGGAGTTTAAGAAGACATATCAAAGTACTACATGCCAAAATTTCAGACTCATAAGAGCTCAAATTTCATAGATACATCAAGAGAAATATCAGCCATCCAAATAGTCTCCAAATTAGGGTTTGAAAGGTATGTAACTTACAATTGACATTACTTTTGATTGAAAGATATATTTTTGGTGATTCAAAATTTGTGATAAAGAGGAAAAAGAGGACTATTATTATTTTTTCACATTGCTCCAAATGGTGCTCCAAAAATTATTTCACCAACTAAACCTCCAGAGAGCTCAACCATGACTCAAGAAGAAATAGAAGATATTTTCCACGAGATGGAATAGATGGAAAATAAGATGGGTGAAAATAGGGAACAAATGGAAAAGTTAATAGATCAAAGGATAGATTACACAAATCAAAACATGGATAAAATGATGCAACAATTACAAAATTCCATCTTACGTATCATGGATGAGAGATTCCCTAAAGGAGATATCAAGACACAAGGAAATCATGAAAACGTGGAGGAAATAAAGATCAAATCCCAAAATCATGATTATTCATCACTTCAAGATCCACATCAACAATGTTTCAATGTGGCACCAAGGAACTACTTAATTCCCAAGATTGATATGAGGAAAGTTGATGGTAAATATCCTATAACATGGATATTCTAGATGGAGCATTTCTTTGATCTACACCAAGTGTCAACTTTACAAAAGGACACTCTTGCAATTTTGTATTTTTTAGAACCTGATCGATTTTTTTGGTACCAATGGCTTTGTGAATGAAAAATGACTCTATTACCTCTTGGTCCTTTTTTATGGATGGATTGATAGCGCATTATGGGGATATTAAGAGCAACATATTCTTTAGTCAATTGATAAATCTTCAACAAAAAGGTCCAATTACAGAGCACATTCAATAATTCCAAAAGCTAAGTCTCAGGGTAAAGAACATTCCAAAGGATAATTTCTTAGATCTCTTTATGGGCACTTTAAAGGAGAACATTCAACATGAGGTGCATCTCTTTGAACCTAAATCCCCAGAGCATGCTTTCAATATCACAAGGAAAGTGGAAAGAAAAAATATGGCTACCATAAGGGTGGCAACTAGCAACTATAGAGAGCACCATGTTCCCTCACCTAACCTCACTCAACCAATAAGGTTGACAGCTCAACAAATGGATGAAAGAAGAGCAAAGGGACTATGCTTCAATTGTGATAGCAAGTACAATAAGGGGAATAACTGTGGTGAGAAGAAATTATTCTACATATATTGTGAAGAGGAAACAGATAAAGAATTGGAGCAATCATAAGATCTAGATCTAGAAGAGACTGCTCCAACCATATCTTGTCATGAATTGGTTGGCATCAGTACTCCAAAAAACCTCAAGATAGAATGATACATCAAAAAGAAAAAAGTTAACAACATTGATTGATTCTGGTAGTACCCATAACTTCATCAATTACAAATTAACAAAACTTCTCAATCGCTTTGTATTTCCAGCACTAGAGTTTCAAGTAATTATTATATATGGTGATACCATAAATTGTTCAGGGAAGTTCCATAGTATTAAGCTCAATTTGGGGGAGTATTTATTAGATAGTCCCATGATTTCAATTTATTAGATTAATCCTAGTTGTTCATTGGTGTTTGTGGAAGAGAAGTTGAACCATTCATCATCGAATTAGATTTTTGGCTCGAAGGCCCATTGGGGTTTGAGTGACCCTATTATCGGTCGAGCACATCTAATCCCAAAAAGAATGAGGAATGTTGATCATGGTTGACCTTAGTTGTCAAATATTTCGGGAGAACATTTTTGAAGATACTCGTTTGAGAGGAATTTTTCTGAAGGGATGAACTCAGAGGTGAAATATCGATAGGCTTGTGGGTTTCAAACTTCGAAAAGATATTGAAGGGTGATAACTTGACATTTCGAAGAGGTGAGCCTGAAAGTAGTGACTTTATTAACTGACGCACACCTTTAATCTCGAAATGGATATGAGCCATTAGATTGAACAGATCTTAGTTGTTATATCTGTCGAAATCAAGTGACTTTGTTAAAAGGATTGTGCAGCTTAAAAACCTTATGTGATCTAGATAGTTGATCTGTGCATTTCTCCACTGTCCGATCTAGCTAACGTGCAAGTTGTACCAAGAGAGGTAATGGAAGAGGACAGGGGAACCACTCCTCCCACAACCAATACTTGAGTAGCAGGTGGAGGCCTGTGATTGGGTATACGTTAGTATATGCCATGTGGTAGCCAGGTACATGTGGGACCCACAATTATCAATGAAAAGAGTAAAGAGAAAGTGACTAATTATCAAGAGTCAATTTTGATCATTCATCATGCGTTGAGAGTAGATCTCAGTCGTCCATTCGAGATCAAATTTTAGGAAAACCCTGAGGTAGCATAAACTGATAGACTGATAGTGTTGTAGGAAGTTACTCCTACATTAGTGTTGTGGAAGTGCCTCCTCCATAGTGTTGCGGAAATTGTATCTCTCGAAAGTGTTGCAGAAAGGGAAGTTGAACCCATGAGTCTGATAGCTTTGCGGGCTTCAGAATTAAAAATTAATCATGAGCAGGGTAAGTTGATATCCTAATGGGATGAGCTTGATAGTGAACGTTTGATGGTATCACAGGCTCCAACTTTGAAAAGAATCACGAGTAGGGTGAGATGATATCGCGATGGGGATTTTCTGAAAGGGGTGATTCCAATAGTCTTTCGGGTTTCAAAATTACAACGATCTATGTTTGAGGATTTAGTAGCAGGTTTGGGGCTAATTCCCTTCATCCCTGTGAGTGTTTCCTATGAAATTTTAGAGGCCATATCTTTCTCTTAAGATCTTAGGTTTTTAGCATAATTGTTGTAACACCCCCATGGTGGGGCGTCAAAATTTCATTCTTCTTAAGAGATCAAATCCTCCATTCAGTGTCTCTATCCTATTATGCTCATCCATAGCTTCCCATCCACGGTCTCCATGCTCAAAACCAAGCTCAAAGTTGGCAGATATTTCTCTCCCAAGTGCCTCAGGTGTTCATTGGTCTGGGCCACAAGGCTCCCACGTGGGTCCAATTCAATATGCTTCTCCCCAAGTTCTCTGATATCATGGAACTTCCAGTGTTCTTAATTCTATGGTGGAAATCCATATACCAACAAATCCAACGACTAGACTTGGTCCTTGGCTAACTCACATGCTAACATGGAATTTGACATTCGGCCTTCAGATTTGAACTCCAGGCCTAGCCCCTTTCCTCCGTCTACAATCACATACGACCGCGGGTGGTTAAACTTTAGCGGGGGCGCTAAATTAGCAGAGGTGCCCAGATCGTGGACCACGACTAGATCAATGGCCACACTTCATTGCGGGGATGCTACTTCCTCGAGCATTAAAATCCTTGAGCGATCCCGAAATCGAAACTGTGGTATAGCGAAAGTGCTATGTGGCAGAAAGTGGTGAATTGCGGCCGCAAAAGGGTGTGGATCCAAACCACCCTTGACAGCCCCATAATCACGTGCTTATATAACATCAAACTCGAGAGCAGTGCGTGGCATCCCCCTAGGCGTTAAGCCTCATCCCGATCCCGATGAGAGATCATCACACACGTAAACCTCTAGAGTGAGATCCTTTGGAAGTGTCGGATCTTCTAACATGCATCCTCCTCTATTCGACGGTCACGATGAACTCTGAAGCTTTGACCTTCAGGAGTTCTCGACCCACGCAACACCACTTTTCTTTTGGAGTGAATTTTCTCCAAAGCGACAGATCTTCTGCCACATGCCCACCTTCACGGATGACTGAGATGACTTCGCTACTTCGGGCTTCAGGGATTTTCGAAGCACCAATATTCAAGTCCTCTGGAGTATAGGATTCGATGCCAAGTATCTCCCAACGTCAATAGTTAGGATGGACTCCTGGAGATCCAGTCGCTTCACCAACCACGTTGGCTAGGTGGGCACGTACTAGGGGCTGACATGTAGATGGGTCAGGGGCGACACGTGTCACATCACCTTGGACTGACAACCTTCCAACATCCTTCAGATCTCGCGGTTGATATTCGGCCATGTAGCTCCATAGATATACGACTCTCGTTACTTCGGGAGTTCGACAATGTTGGAATCCGTTAAGGATGACAAACCAAACCTAGAAGATCACCCCATATTAAGAGAGTATAGAGACGTGTTTCCAGAAGAGGTACCAGGTTTACCTCTGAGAAGAGACATTGAATTCTCAATAGAACTTGCACTAGGAGTAGTGCTAGTGTCTAGGAAACCCTATACGATGAGTACACCTGAACTGGTTGAGCTCAATCTACAACTAAAGGAAATGATGGACAAAGGCTACATCCGACCCAGTGTGTCTCCATGGGGAGCACCAATCTTGTTTGTGAGGAAGAAAAATGGCACACTCCGACTGTGCATAGATTATAGACAACTCAATAAGACAACCATAAAGAACAAGTACCCCTTACCAAGAATTGATGACTTGTTTGACCAATTGGGGGGTGCTTCCATTTTCTCAAATATTGACTTAAGGTATGGATACCATCAATTCCAAATCAAGGATGAAGACATCCAAAAAACAACCTATCACCCTCAAACTGATGGACAGATCGAAAGAGTGAACCAAATATTAGAAGAAATGCTAAGGATGCATGTAATGCATCAACCTAAGAAGTGGGAAGACTATCTTCCCTTGGTAGAGTTTGCCTACAACAACAACTATCAAGAATCCTAGAAGATGAGCCCTTTTGAAGCCCTCTATGGTAGACAATGCAAGATTCCAATTAGATGGAGTAATCCAGTGGACAAAATTACAATCGGACCTGACATGCTGAAAGAAATGGAACAACAAGTGATTTAGATAAAGCAAAATCTGAAGATTGCTCAGGATAGACAAAAGAGTTATGCCGACAGAAATAGAACTCCTAGAGAGTTCAAGACAGGAGACCATGTCTGTCTCAAAGTTAGGCCCGAGAAGAGTTCCCTAAGAATGGGAGCTTGTGCCAAGCTGGCACCTTTGTATTTTGGACCCTTTGAAGTCTTGGATAGAGTGGGACATGTAGCCTATAGGCTAGAACTCCCTCCCACAGTAAAGGCACATAATGTTTTCCATGTTTCATTATTAAAGAAATGTGTACATGATTCTAATTATATAATTGATTGGTCTGTGATTCAGGTGGAGTAGGAGGGAGAATTCCTGCCAGAACCTCAATGCATACTATACAGGAAGGAATCCTCGCTCAAGAACCAAACCATTGCACAAGTCAAGGTGCAGTGGAAACACTTTGGCCCAGATGAGGCCATGTGGGAAATGGAGGATGCCATGAGATAGGCATATCCATTTTTTTTTACTTTTGTATATATAGAGCACGTTGATAGATAGAACATCGAGGACGGTGTTCCTTTAAGGGGGAGGGGATTGTAACACCCATGTTTCCCCCAATTTGTAAATATAACTATATGGGCCAAGAGACTATGTCCAAACTCAATATATGTGAATGTTTGATTTGATGGACCTTTGCATAAAAGTTCAATGAATGTAAATTATGTTATTTACTAGAAATTGGATAAGTGTTTCATGATTGCTGGAAGGGGGGTGTAATAAGAGAGACCACAAATGCTATGAAAGAGATGGTGAAGGGGACCATAAATGGTTGCGTTAACCTCCACCATACCAGTACTTTGTTGGATTTAATTGCTCAAGATCATAACAACCCTCTGACCCATAAATGAATTACAGTCAGGATGGTAGGTGGGAAGACCTCCTCAAGAGTTAATGAGGGGATGGGGCAGACCACCCATCTATAAGGATTTCAGACCTGACCATAGACTGGGAATTCGAGCCACACACAATATTGTTGAGAAAGGCAAGAAAGGAAGGCATGGTGGGCAGAGGAAAACCTACGAGAGTGCATAGACGAGAGCCTAAGCTCTCAGGTTCGAGGAAGAACTGTGAAATTAGAGTGAGTTTTGATTGTAGGAAATAGAGACTGATTTGGGAGAAGGAGAGTAACCTTCAACCCTATCTATTTATGTTTTTTTTCCTTGCTCCTTTATCAATCTTTCATTGTCGGGCTTGCAACTCTGTAATTCGGCCATGAGGCTCCTTATAGTTTTAGCCAGATCCGAGGGGGTTTCCACCGCCCTCCTTTCGTTAGATTCTTCGTCTCTATTGTGGGATTCCTCCCCCACTTCATGGCACGTCACCATCCTTTAGACTTGGATTTTTCCCACGATTTATTGACTGCTTGAGTGCTGAAAAAACACTTACTGTTAGCCAACAGTCTATTAGTTGATGAACAACACACAGTTCAAATTTCTTAAATGCACACACACAGTAGAAAGTTTCATTCTTTTCCTCAATAAAAATTTAACCAAACTCTTTAAGAAAGAGGTAAGATAGGGTGTCACCCTTAAAAGTCCTCTAAATATGGTTTTTAAGCGACTCGTCCATGAGCTCAAGCAGGCCAAGTGTTGTAACCATGCTCCGATACCAATTTGTAACAACCCCATGGTGGGGCGTCGAAATTTCATTCTTCTTAAGAGATCAAATCCTTCGTTCGGGGTCTCTATCCCATTCTGCTCATCCAAAGCTTCCCAGCCACGAACTCCATGCTCAAAACTAAGATAAAAAACGACAGATATACCTCTCCCAAGTGCCTCGGGTGTTCATTGGTCGAGGCCATGGGGATCCCATGTGGGTCCGACTCAATATGCTTCTCCCTGAGTTATTTGATATCCTGGAACTTCCAGTGTTCTTAATTCTATGGCATAAATCCATCTACCAACAAATCCAACAACTGGACTTGGTCCTTGGCTAAATCATAGGCTAACGGGGAATTCAACGTTCGACCTTTGGATTTGAACTCTAGGCCTATCCCCTTTCCTCTGTCTACAATCGCATACGACCGCGGGCGGTTAAACTTTAGCGGGGGCGCTAAATTAGTAGAGGTGCCCAAATCGCAGACCGCGACTAGATCAATGGACACGCTTCATTGTGGGGACGCTACTTGCTTGAGTGTTAAAATCCTTGAGCGGTCCTAAAATCAAAACTGTGGTATAAAGAAAGTGTTACGTGACGAAAAGTGGTGAATTGTGGGCGCAAAAGTGGTGTGGATCCAAACCACTCTTGACGAACCCACAATCACGTGTTTATATAGCATCAAATCTGAGAGCAGCGCGTGGCATCCCCCTAAGCGTTAAGCCTCATCCCGATCACGATGAGAGATCATCACAAATGCAAACCTCCAGAGTGAGATTCTTCCAGAGTGTCGAATCTTCTGACACGCGTCCTCCTCTATTCGATGATCATGATGAACTCCGACACTTTGGCCTTCAGGAGTTCTTGACCCACGAAACACCACTTTTCTTTTCTGAAGTGACTTTTCTCCGAAGCGACAGATCTTCTACCACGCATCCACCTTCACAGACGACTGAGATGACTTCGCTATTTCGAGCTTCAAGAATTTTCAAAGCACCAGGCTTCAAGAATTTTCAAAGCACGAGGCTTCAAGTCCTCTGGAGTGACTCTCCTCCGAAGTACATGATCCGATGCCAAATATCCCTGACGTCAATGGCTAGGATGGACTCCTGGAGATCTAGTCACTTCACCAACCACGTTGGCTAGGTGGGCACGTACCAGGGGCTGACGCGTAGATGGGTCATGGGCGACAGATGCCCTCATCCGGGATGACACATGTCACGTTCCAAAGGATCTATAATGTATGTGATACACACAAATCTGGGTAACACATGGCACTTCAAACAGAGTTCCATGTGTTCCTGGGTGACGACACTACGCCACGTCGCCCCAGACTGAAAACCTTCCAACATCCTTCAGATCTCACGGTCGAGATCCAAACACGTAGCCCCATAGATCTATGACTCTCGTTACTTCAGTAGTTCTACAATTGAGAGTTTGGCGGTGCAAGCTCCTCTTTTCTTCCGAGGTTGGTCAATGTTGTAATTTTTAAACCTCTGAAGTAAAGCAATGCATATATATTCTTAAGCAAAACAAAATTTAATCAATGGCTCATACACAGAGTACACAGAGATTTTATACCGGAAACCTCAACCAGGAAAACCTTTATTATATTCATTATCGAATTTCACCATTCACCATAGAATATATACAATGTTTTTAGGTATTCCGTAGATACCAAAACCCTAATCCCTTAATCCGAGATTAATTTAGTAAACCGCTAAAAATAGCAAAAATCGCCCAAAATTTTTTTTGGGGTGCTGCCCCAAACGTTGCGGGTAACCAAGGGGGGGCATACCTACCCCCTCTAGGACCCCCCTAAGAAAGTTCCCGATGCACACGACACAAAGAGCACTACTAGAGGGATCGTCAGACGCAGTTGTCGAACCTGACGCGCCCACACACACACATGCAAAGAATATAACACATACCCAACAAATGTCGGGTTGACCATAGCCTAGATATGACAGTTAGGAAGGAATCCCAAAGGTTCCCCAGATCAATGGTTCTGGTCACCTCACGATTTCAACCTTCAGAGGTTTTGGCTTCACTGCCACTCTGCTTTCCCGAGGCGGGACCCCACCGAAGTACCATGTGCGAAACCTTCCACTAGATGATCGAACGGTCAAGAAGGGGACCCAACAGATTCCCTAGATCAACGAATCACAACCCTCTGCAACTCTGACATTCGAGAAATTTTGACAGTTAGGAAGTTTAACATCCCAAGGCTACGAGCTCCCGAAGCACCGAAGCCGTCAAGGGCTAGCTCCTCTCGAAGTTATTGCAGGGTTCCTAGACCCTGGTCATATGGACTCTCAGATAAATCTTAGGCTATAACTCTACTCTTAGTTGATTTTTGGTTAAGGTCATGGGAGTGATCCTAAGGTCTCCCAGGCTACTGGGTTGAAGGAAGCGCCTTTCTAACTCGCAAAACTTTAAGTTCTGAAACAGGGCAGGGTAAACCCGTGGGATTACCGAGACGGTAACAGTGTCAAGAGGCTTGATCCAACTCTAGAACTGGGAGGTAATTCCCTGGGGAAAATGCTTTCGAGGGTTAAACTGGAGCATATGGAAAATCAAGCAGAAGCATAAGTTCTTAAGGAATCAAACACATACACATAACTTAATTATTTCAATACAGAAACCATTTATAGATATATAAATACATGCATGCATTAATTATTCCCAATTCAAAGCACAGAGCATGAAAACACTTATCAGAACCATAAGGCATCATGCGACTGCTAAAAGGGGTGCTTGTTTCCACCCAACCATAGGCTCAGTCACTCCTAACAACTTTACCACTGGCCACCCGCAATCTTAGACCATGATGCTTCGAGATTCAATCTTTTTCTTCTGGCTCAACGAAAGTTAGGGACAAATGTTACTCTCCTTCTCCTAGCACAGAAATAGATAGGGACAAAGGTTACTCTCCTTCTCCTGAATCAGTCTCTATTTCCTGCGATTAGAACTCACTCTAATTTCACAGTTCTTCCTCGAACCCGAGAGCTTAGGTTTTCATCTTTGCACTCTTCGCAGGTCTTCCTCTGCCCACCATGCCTTCCTTTCTTGCCTTCCTCAACAAGATTGTGTGTGGATCGAATTCCTAATCTGTGGCAAGGTCTGAAAGTATTACATATGGGTGTTTTGCCCCATCCCCTCATTAACTCTTGAGGAGGTCTTCCCACCTACCAACCTGACTGTAATTCATTTATGGGTTAGAGGGTTGTTATGATCCCAAGCATTTAAATACAACAAAGTATTGGTCTAGTGGCAATTAATGAAACCATTCATGGTCCCCTTAACCATATCTTTCATAGAATTTGTGGTCTCTCTTAGCACAACCCCCTTCCAACAGTCATGCAACACTTATCCATTTTCTAGTAAGTAACCGAATTTACATTCATTGACCTTTTATGCAAAGGTCCACCAAATCAAACATTCACACATATTGTGTTTGACCATAGTCTCTTGGCCCATATAGTTATATTTACAAACTAGGGGAAATAGGGGTGTTACAATTGCAGTGGTTGGAAACCTCTCAACAAGAAGAATCCACCTTGAGTTCAAAATCGAGATTAGAGTTATGGTTTAGAAGAGAAACTAAAGAGGATTGTGAGAAAAATTTTGTACACCCCACTAGCCTAATGAAGCTTAAGGGGTTGGGTGTGTTACAGAGTAGTATTAGACTTGTGGTTCAAACACTAGACCTGAATGGGCTAGAGACCAACTACAAAGGTTCATATGCCAAAGGCTATGATGATCCAGTTGAAAAAAAATAAAAATAATTTTTTTTTTTTTTTTTTTT
>ML794045.1:69011-117784 GCA_009831015.1 Picea engelmannii
GATGATAGGAGTCATGAAAACAAAACAAAGATAAACCATTTCCCAAAGTGAAATCGATTCAGACAGTGAAGAAAAAAAGTGGTACCCAAAAAGCGATAAAATTTCATAAGGATTTTAGGGTGTGTTGAGTGCTCAACAAATGGTGACTTACTGGGCGAAAGCAGAATCCCTATTACTTCCTCGGGCTTAGCTGATGTAGAATCTGGTTAAGAACTTAACTGGTTTTGTTTTTTATCCAAGTCTCTTCTATCATTGTGTTTGAACTTCCCTCGGTTCGTGAATTTGGGCCTGCTTGTGAGGTTTCGACCTTTATTCCACCTTCATACCCTTTAACCATGACCCACGCCCCCTTTTGACAAGAGTTGAGTAAAGCATTCATCGGAACCAGGCCTTTTAGTTATCATCATTCACTTGTTGTGGTGTTGCTCCGCTATCGGCCAACGTCCATAGCCCGAGAGGAGTCAACCCGACGTCATAGACCTTGCTCCGCTGCCAGCTAGCATCCATAGCCCCAATGAAGTTATCTTCATACCTTCTCCTACTTTGCACTCATTTGAAATAATTGATTTATTTCGACAGAATTCCCTGAGTGAGTGGGAGACGTGGATGTCTGTTATCTGCAAGATGAGATGGTAAGGTGAAATTTTGCTAGCTCTGTCTTGAGGTACATGTGGTCCTTTCCATCTTACCATCTTTCCCTTTAGGTTTTACCAGACCACCAGGCGGACACTTCATCACTTGCCAAGGTTGTTTATTTGCAAAGGTTAGATGCAAAAATCCATTAAGACCAATGCAGTTCACCCATCGTTTCTTGTGTTGCATGTAAGCATGAGTCTTGAATAGAGTTTGATAGACTGTATTGATTAAGGTCAACCGATGCCTTGCGGAACACAACTTCAATGAGCCAACAGTATGACAAAAAGAAAACAAAAACAAAAATAAAGGACTCCGCAATCAGCCTAAGAAATAAAATAACACGAAAACACACACACACATTTTTTTTTTTAATAGAAATATTATTTTAGGGCTTGGCCATTCACGAGGAGGGTATCAGGTTCCCCCCTCAGATTTTGCAACCGATATGTTCCTACCCCAAGTTTCTCAGCTACCTGAAAAGGTCCGAGCCATAGATTCTAAAACTTCAAATGTTTTCCCTTCGACTCACTTGCTCTGTCCCATTTCAGGACTAAGTCTCCTACTTCAAAATTCTTCTCTTTGGCCTTATGCTTGTCAAACCACCTTTTAACTATCTTCTAATGAGCAACGAACTTTGATTTTCTTTCTCCCTTTCTTCTTCCAACATGAGGAGGGTATCAATTCTTTATTGAATAACCGATGGGGGTTGTCCTCTAGAGCCCTGAGCGAGCTAAAGAGATGGAAGATATAGCCCGTTCGGGAGAATGGCTTCTTGTCTGTATACCAAAAAATATGGGGAATTCTTTATAGCTTCCTTGGGTATTACCCTATCGACCCATAAGGCGTTATGAAGTGAACTATGCCGATTCCTTTGATTGTCTGCAACTGTTTTCTTCAATATCCTTACTAGGTTCTTGTTGGTTGATTCTGCCACTCCATTCCCCTATGGATAGTAGTTTGCAGAGTATCTGATTATGATTCATTTGTCTAGAGTGAACTCTGTTAATAAGGTGGAAGAAAAATAAGCGACATTATAAAAAAAAAGAACGGAAGGCATACCGAACCTTGTGATAAGTTGTTATTCTATGAATTGGATTACCAACTTTTCGTTTACCTGAGTCAGAGGGATGGCCTTTGCCCATTTCGTGAAATAGTGTGTGGCAGTCAGTATGTATCTATGTTGTTTTGTAGAACTCGGTGTAATTTCTCCTATGAAATCTAACCCCCATTGCTCGAATGGTGTAGAGACGACCACATGTTGGAGTGGGACAACTGCTCTCTTTTCCGTCCCCACGCTCATTTGACAAGTTTTACAGTTCCTAGCGTATGTGTGAGCATATGTAAATAAAGTAGGCCAATAATAGTCGACTCTCAGTATCTTGTGAGTGGTGGTATTCCCTGCAAAGTGTCCACCTGCAGGACCATAATGGAGTTCCTTCAGAACCTTGTATGCATCTTCACATTCGATACATATTAAAAGTTCCCTGTCATAATTAACGTGAAAGAGCATCGAATTTATGAGGCGATATTGTGCCGATTTTAGTCTGAGAGCTCTCCTTTCCTTAGGGTTTAGGTTTTTTGGGCAAGTCCCGTGATGCAGGAGATAAGTTAGTTTCATGTACCAAGACTCCTGCCCTGGGGAAACATATAAAGCTTCACTACACCACAATGCCAATTCATTCTACCACTCGAGGTCTTCATTTACTTGGTCATGTGCTTTAGCGTCTAGTTTACACAATCCTTTTCCTTTAACCAGTTTGGCAGGTTTTATATCTAGATCAAATTCTTGGACTACTGCCATCCAATTTCCTCTTCTTTCCCCCATCTCCTTTTGAGTGAATAGGGATAAGACTACAGGATGAGGCACCATGACTTTGGTATGGTTTTTTAGGAT
This sequence comes from Picea engelmannii, assembly GCA_009831015.1. Taxonomy (NCBI): domain Eukaryota; kingdom Viridiplantae; phylum Streptophyta; class Pinopsida; order Pinales; family Pinaceae; genus Picea; species Picea engelmannii. The sequence goes on from ML794045.1 coordinate 71,542, forward strand.
GTAAGATCTGAAATGTTTTACTACCTTGTACACCACATAAGCCCATTTGTCTATGGCAGGGTAATTTAGGTGATCCCCTTGAAGATTAGTGCTCATAAATGAGACCAACGCCTCATTGTTGTCATCATCCTTCTAAGTCAATACTGCAACTAACGATTGGTCGGAGGAAAAAATATAGAGGAAAAAATCTTTGCTAAAGTCGGGACTTCGCAACACTGGAGCTTGAGATATTGCAGTCTTAATATTGTTGAAAGCACTTTTTTGTTCATCATCCCACTTAAATTCAACATCTTTGTGAATCATTTTTTGTAAGGGTTTGATAGTTTCAGTGAAATCGAGGGTGAAATTCCTCACAAAATTGATTTTCCCAAAGAAGGATTGCATAGCCTTTTTGTTGTGGGGTAAGGGAAGCTGAGCTATTTCCCTAATTCATTCTAGGTCTATGCGAATTCCTGCTTGAGATATAATATGACCTAGTAGTTTCCCTTCCTCGACACCAAATATAGTTTTCTTAGGGTTTAAAGATATACCGTATTTCCTACACCTTCTGAAAATCCGGATTAGGTGTTGGATGTGATCTTCCCTATTCTTTGAATACACAGTCATGTCATCCAAATAAACTACTACACACTTGTTGATTAGTTCCCAAAAAGCTACGTTCATGGCCCCTTGGAAGGTTTCCCCTGCATTGATTAACCCAAAGGGCATGCGTTTATAAGCAAATGTTCCCCACTTGGTTCAAAAGGTAGTTTTCAATTGGTCTTCCTCTGAAACTAGAACTTGGTTGTAACTTGAAAAACTGTCCAGCAGGGAGAAAATATCAGAACCAGACACGGTCTACAAGAGTTTCTCCATCGATGGGACTGGGTAGTTGTCCTTTCTGATGCTCTTTTGAGGTTTCTGAAATCCACACACAGATCGATCTCCCTAGACTTTTTCCTGACATGAACCAAATTTTCTACCCATGCAGAGTGTCTGACTTGAAAGATAATTTTATCATCTAGTAATTTCTATAACTCTTGACACATGAGAGGTTCCAGAGATGGGTGGTACTTCCGGAGCTTCTGTTGGAAGGGTTTTAATCCGAGTTTTAACATGATTATGTGTTGAATAATGCGAGTATAATAAGTTTTCAAATCTCAATAGGACCATGCAAAACCATCTTGATATTCTCTGAAAAGTTTGAGATAGGCCTTCCTTTCTTATTTAGACACTGTCTTGCCTAGATTTGTATTTTTCGGGTTTTCCAGGGTTCCTAGGTTTACAGTCTCGTACATGGGACAGGAGCTCCCTGTCTTTGTGTTTGTTGACCCTTTAAATATTTCCCTCAAGTCAAAGAGGTTCTCCAAGTTGTCTACCCCTTTCGGTATCGTGTGAAACCTTAGTTTGTCGGTTGAGTGATCTGTTTCTCCGCTTTGTTCATGGGGATCGATTTCTACTAGTTGCTCTTGGAATACTTCATCATCAATAGCCAAGTCTTTAAATTTTTTATAATTGGTTAAGAAGTTTATGATATGTTCGTCTCCTTCAAAGACCTTCCAATTAGAAATATTGTTGGGCATCAGTGGTTTGTAGAGTAGCTCCATAGTGAACCGAGAGGCTTCATAGTCTTGTAAAGGGGATAGCCTTGAGGCAACAGTGACCAGGGCATCAACAAGAGTGTTCTTTGTTCTGGGGATCACTGTAATTTTGAAGGCTTCAAAATGCTCTATTAGCTTGTGCACTTCCTGTTGATAATTCCTTAGGTGGGGAGAGTTGCAATGTATAATATTCCTTACTTGCCTAACGATGATTTCAGAGTCTGCGAAAACCTTTAGTTCTTTAATGTTCAAGTCTATGTCTTTCTTTATCCCTTGCACTAAATCTTCATACTCGACAGTGTTATTAGTGCATTCAAATTCTAGTCTGTAGGACAAGAAATTTTGTTTCCCTTTCAGATCAATGAGGATACACCCCGCTCTTGACCCTTCTTGCGATTTAGACCCATCAAAGTACAAGGTCCATATTTGCGAGCGCGAATCGTCAGCTTTTCCTGGCTTAATAACTTCTCCCTCTCCCATTATTTCATTTGGGGTTTTCAACATAGGTTCTTGACAGAAGAGGGTTTCTTCCGCCGCCATCGATACATTTTCTTAAAAAGTCATTTCGGAGTTTTGAGTAAGAGGAACATCATATGAGAGAGGGGAGAAATTGAATAAATCAGAGTCACAAGAGTAGTTACCTAACATGGAACTCTATCGAAGAGGGTTCGTTGAGGGATTCTAAATCAGTGACATTATGTTTGAGATACCTTTCCCTATCGATCCTGATCATGTTCGTGTGTCCATTTAATAGCAACCAAAGGTGAGCCCAGTCCGTGCTAAAGTATCCATTCAACTTCTCAGACCAATATCGACTAAGTAGCAGTCCATAAGCTTCTGGTATATCTACTACAATGATGTCAATCACTTGAACACATTTCGGGTGTGGTGCCATTATGATCATGACATGCTTGAGTTCTCCCATAACTTTCACCTGGGTTCTGTCCAGTTTTATCACATGTTTATCACTTTTGAAAGGAATTGCGTTTAATTTCTTACAGATAGATAATGGCATGACATTAGAGGATGCCCTTGAGTCAACCAAACAATTATGAAGGTTTATGTTGAAGACTTCAAACGTTAAGAGGAACGGTGGGACAAAAGGCTTTCCTTTTTTATCTTCAGAGCAAGCGTTTACAATTGGTTTATTTCTTAGATCTGTGGGGGCTGGATTTTCCCCATGAACAATGTTTGTTATAGGAGTCTCTATTGTCTTCAAGGCTTGTAACAAAAATTCCTTTTGCTGGGGAATTCGACACATGTCCATGATCGATACATTTGCTTTCAATATTTTTAAATATTCTACTATGTTGTAGTCTAGCTTAGGCGATTCTCGTGTATGGATGTTTATAGGATTTCTTTGGGAGACAAAAGGTGCTTTTGGGTGATCGGATGTTGGTTTCCCTCTCGACGTTTGGGAAATGGTAAGGTTGTTTGAGACTGGCTGACCCCTGCTTCGCATTTACACAACCAAGACCTCAGCGGGTGGTTCTTGAACCTCAAATACATCATCGAAAGGCATTGGCAGGTCGAGATCCCACAACAACATAGTTGTTTCTTCTGGCGGGTCAACTTCTTCCTGATCAACAATATTCATCATTGAGCCACTTGACTATTTGGTAAGGGAAACCTCGTCTAGGAACCGATTGACCATCAAATTCATGGCATGCACCCATTGTGGACAATCTCTTTCAGAATGTTTCTCTTGGTGATTGTTATAGAAAGATTTGCCTCACCTTATGCAATCTTGCATAGAAGGCCTTTTTCCATTTCCCTATGTAGACTTATCATCCCTGTTTGTAAATCCCAAAGCTAAAAATACATATTTTTCCACATGTACGCACCTTGCCTACTATACAACATGCGTATACGCAGGCTACACCACTACATCCTGCGTACATCGAGATTCGTGCCTAAAAATGAAAATTGGTGTCGGGTTTCCATGTCACGACAGGAGATCTATGATCCTTGGTCTTCCATATACTAGAAACGGTCTGACTCAGTCGTTCAATTCCATTTGAAGGCTATAAAAGGGCCAATTACGAGCTATGGAAAAGAGGAGAAAGAATTCAACTTTGAGAGCAAAGTTACTCTGGAGAAATTATTTACTTCATATTGAGTCTGCATCCCTTTGTCCTTTAAGTCTGAACACAGTGTTCAACCCCCAAGATCTTCCCTTATTTGATTGAGAACTTCATTGTATCTCTTCTTTGAGCTTGCCTTTGGTGGAGGATTGAAGTGGTGGAGGCCCAGCTGGAAGGAACTTAGTTTCTCGGTTTCGAACCGTGACGACATGAAATTTTGTAACAATTTCACTTCTGCTGATCATATATTAATAGAAATACTCTTTTCCTGTCCAATTTATATCTTGCAAATATTTGAATTATTATTCCATGGGCGTATTTGTCATGTTTATTAATGGATTATGCTATTGAATGTGCTAACATCATTTATTATCACCATATGCTTGCTTTGCTTTGTTGTTGAGGACTAGTTGCAGGTATATTGCTTTGGGTCAAGTGCTCAACGATGGACTTCATCGAACGTCTGGATGAGGTGGGCCTTTTATCTTGTCTTGCTAGTATATTTGTTTACATAGCATACTTGAGAATAGAGTTGATTTCTGTAGTCATTCCTGTCTGTTGTGGTTTACCCTAGGCATAGAAAGATTTTCCTCGTAACATAATTGACGACCATACTGGGGATTGAATCTTATTTCTTAGGGTTTGGAGTACTTTTCTCCTTATATTGTTCTCATTCCTATTGTGTTTCTTATTGTATCATTGCTTGACAACCTCTGTTCACTCCGAGTCTGAGTTTTTCAGCCTTCTCCCTTGCCTTGCTTTGTTTTTGAAACATATGTGCGGCTTTTGGCTTGACAGTCACATATATACATGGGTTGTCCCTCTACAAGCTGTGTACACACGCTTTGTTTCCTTGAACAATCGTGTGCATCAACCTTCTTTTCTTGTTTGCTGGGTTTGGTGGTTGTTGGGTGGGATTTGATGTTTGTTGAGTCTTCTTGGGTCTCTATAGTGAATGTTAAGTGCTCGTGGGATGACAGGAAACCTGTCCGGGGTTGAATTTTTGGGCGGAGTCTTTCTCATCACCTTTTCATTTTGATTGTCCTGATAGATTGGGCTGGGTGTTTTGCACCTTGGTATTCTGCTTGAGTAATCTCTTTCTATACACAGTAGAGTTTTATATACCAAGTTGTTGTTTAGTCCATGCATTTTCATTTTTCTTATATTGAAAATACAAAAATATTAGGCATTTTTCATTGCTTGGCATTTTTTTATCTTTTGAGTCTTTGTCATTAGCTTAGTGCATGTAAAGAAAGATTGCATTTTTACTTAAGAATTGCAAAGTTGAAATTGAAAATTGCATTTGTTATTGGAAGCATATCATTCATTGAAAATTGAAGTTAGGACTTTGCATTATATTCATATTTACTTTTCTTGATGAGTCATAACATCATGAGTTTCACTACCATACCTTTTTGAGTAATCACGACCACTAAAGTTAACGCTATAATTTAAAATTGATTAGTCATGATTTTATTTTCTAGGGTGCACAAACTAGTTTAGGATTTAGTGCCTTAGAATAGGATTTTGTGAGTAAAAATCTCCAAGGCAATTAAATCAATATATGTGTCTGACAAAGGGAGTGGAGAAATCCATTGTATAATTGGTAATATTAGGAGGCTCCGCTCACACCATAGTTAATCACGAGGTTGGTTGAAGGGGTATCCCCTCGATACTTTCTTAGCGTCAGAGATATTTCTGGGGATCTATTCATATTTGGGGATATTGATAGTGCATTTATCTCTACGAGAGGCGGTAATTTCAAGGTTTCAGGCTTTGCTACCCTGCCCATACGGTGGACCTAACTTACGACTACTCGCATGTGCATCGATTATACATTGGTTGCTTAGTTGCTTGACTTAGGTGCCACATAGGTTACTTGCAGGGGTTATTCTGCAGGTACCCTAGGTTAGATAAGGGTCAGACAACACACAACCTTTATGGAGGATTACCTCTCCGGGGGGATCTGACTGACTGGTTGTTAAGCCCATGAGGGCCCTTATAACTGATTCTGTTACCTCCGATCTTTAGTAGGGAGTCTCAGGCCCCTCTTGGGTGAGACATACCTTCTTTAGGGAGGGAGGCCACTTTCAACCACTTTACCTCATTTGTGTGCACATTGGCCATTTGATTTTTGGTGTGCTCTTTGATTACTAGTGGGCCCTAGGCTTTATTTTTTGTATCTTGAGTCTTACGTCATCGTGGAGTCGGACCAACGTCCCCGCCAGTGCCGTCGCTTGTTACAGTTACCACCGGATTTTGAGTCTTTGCCTTATATAAGGTGTAGATTTATTAAACATGGTACACACACCTCCACTGTTCAGACTTGTGATTCTACAAGGATGAGTACTGAACCTAGTCTTCAGAACACTGGGAGCCCTTTGACTCCCACACCTACTATAGTTAATGGAACCCCTTTGACTACTGCAACCACAATGGTTGTAGTGCCAGAGACACCTATCATTACTATGGCTCGGCCTATAGTGAATGCTCAATATCTTGCCTGGAACCCATTTGGGTCTCTTGGTCACTCATTGGGCTATAATGTTCAGTCCATCCCTATGGCCTCTAGTCCTTTTTCCCATGGTATGCCGAAATTTTCTTCGTATTTTTTGAACGCCATCCCAGTTGCTGGCCCTAATGATAACATTGGTCTTGGGGGCACTACACCTCCTTACACTCCTTTTTCATTTGGTGGATCTCAAATCCCTCAAACGAATCCTAATATGGGAGACATTCCTGCTTTTAACCCCAGGTCTAATCCTCTTGCTTCTGGGTGGAACAACCAACCTGTCGGACAAACTTCTTCTCAAGTTCTGTCTTATACCCCTACCTCCTCAGTGTCGATTCCGACCAACACGTTTGGTATGAAGAATCCACCTCTATCATCCATATTCATACACGAAGGAGGTCAGTTTCACGCTTTGGGCAACCCCCAACCCGGATCCAATCCAACTAGGGGAAATATTTATAACCCCCATCAGAACATTCCTACTGGAATGATTCCCAACCAACCTTTTATGAATCAGCCCGGAGGAGGGTCTTACAATCATGGACAGGGCCATGTTGCTTACCATATCCCTGGATGGGCTGCAGTTCCTCAAACACAATCTTTCCAGGGAGCTTGGGGCCAGATGCCGCAACCCCATCTCCCTTTTCTGGCCACGCTTAATCTTCCAGACTTGTCTAAGTTGATGAACGACCATGTGAGTCATGATCCTACATGCCCCCCCGTCCCCACCAAGATTCCTTCGGACATTCCAAAATTTGAAGGTAAGAATGGCGAGGATCCTGGTGATCACGTTACTACCTTTCACCTATGGTGCTCCTCGAATTCCCTTAATGACGATTCCATTCGGTTAATATTATTTCAACGCACCCTCATTGGAGTCGTTGTGAAATGGTATATCAAGCTACCTAGGGGGGCATATGGGAGCTTTAGTCAGATGGTGTTGGTCTTCCTTAACCACTTTCAATTGTTAGTTCGTTACGATGCTGGCCTAGAACGTTTGTCGACTTTACACCAGGACACAACCACTCATATCTTAGATCGTATCTAGGACTGGCGTAGACGGAAGAGGTTGATTAAGACCTCCATATCCCTGACCTTTCTTTTAGAATGGTTCTTTAAGTCTTTGCAACCTCCTATATCGAAAGATGTTGCTACATCTGGGGTTACCACCGAGGAAGAAGCAATCTACAAAGCCCAACAGTTAGATCTTATATATGCTTAGTCTGGGATGTTATACCACATTATTCCGGATGCACCGCGGTCAACTTATGACCCTAGAAAAAAGCCCGGAACTCATGCCAATGGCATTGTAGGCTCCGCCAATGTAAAATCCGCAGACTCGATGACAAGCCATTTGAAAGAGTTGTCTCTAAACCATTTTGCAAGAGGGCCTACTTCATCTGTGTCTACCAACCCCACTCAGTCGGTGGATGTACATTCCATGCAATTGTCGACCAACCCAAATCGTAACCAACAACCAGGTGGGAATAAGAACAAAGGATGTAATAATCGTAAGGGTGGGAAAGATGGTAATAAACCCAAGGGCAATGGTAATAATGAGAAGACGAATAATAATGTTGAGGGAAAGAGAGAAAGACATAAGTTGAAATTTCCCTGTAAGCTTTGTATAGACGATCACCTTACTCATTTATGACCCAAACTTGCGGAAGCTGCGAGGCTATTTTCTCTACCGCCCGTCGTGCTGACGAATCCTTTTCCACATAACCAACACATGGCCTCGAGCTCCTCAAATGCCATAAATGCGACCGGTGGGAGTCAAAACCTACCATTGCAAGACGATGATCGTTTGTGTATCAATATGGTCGATGCGAAAGTTCATGTAGCCACTCGATCTCGAGATTCTAGTTCTTCACAGAATATACATGGTCTAGAATCTCCTCCTCCTCCTCCGGAGATGACTTTATAGATTGAAATACCAGAGCCACTGCCTCGTATTCTGAAAGGAGTACTCAAGCGCTCTACCCACAATCCAAATGCTAGAGCCACCTAGAACTACTCTATTATTGAGAACCTGGGTCAAACCCCTTGTGCGATGTCGGCTTTGGAGGTACTCCAGACGTGTCCTTCATAGAGGAATTCCTTATTATCTGTGTTAGGAGCTCTAGAACCCAGTGGCTCAAAAGTTATCAAGTTTGACGTCACAGATGTGAAGCCTCACTTGCCTTACCATGTGGAATTCCAAATCCACGTGGGGTACTCAAAGTATACCATCAAACGTGCGGTTGTTGATGAAGGTGTTGCTACATGTGTGATGTCCCATATCTGTTGGAAAGCTCTCGGTTCTCCAACTCTTTCTAAGTCATCGAACATGTTGACTGCTTTTGACGGTCATTCCTTCCGCCCTCACGGTATTCTTCTTTCCTTTCCAGTCCAGTTAGGTGGGAAGATGGTAGAGGTGGAGTTCGAGGTAGTTGATGCACCTCTTGATTATAACTTGTTACTAGGATGAAATTGGACCTATGCTATGGTCACCGTTGTATCGCCCGTCTTCCATACTCTTTGTTTTCCTCATGATGGGAAGATCGTGACGATCGACCAATTATCCTTTGCGTATGCTAGTCCCAATGCATCTGTTGGACTGTCGATCCCTGTGATCAACAATTCTCAGCCGACAACTAAGAATGTTGGTGTCATAATGTATTCTTCCATTATGGGTACTTTTGACTTCATGGCACCGATTCATCACATTTATGCCATGTCCAGTAGGCCTGTTTCGAAAGAGAGGTCCATTCCTTTCCGAACTTCCTATTTTAGTGATCCGTGGACCCTACCTTCCCCGACTTCGTCTTGGGAAGGTCAGTCGCATGATGGAATGGCCATGCCACTATCGACAGCGGAGATTGTGTATCAAGTTGTTCTTAACGCTTCTGCCAATCCAGATCTTGTTACATCACTGATGGACGAGGAGGATCTCGTTCTTAAGCCTGTGTGGGCCACTTCGTTGTCTTGTTCACACAACTACCTTGATGGGACTTTTCCCTCAGAAGAAGCTATTATCGAAGCCATGAATGGTTCTGACAAACCTTGGGATGATATGCATCATCGCTCTTATTTTCTCCCAAAGCTTGAAAGAATCGAACAAGATGAATTTCGATCTACTTTGAGTGAGATAGTCGGTCATGTCATAGTTCCACTTGATACGCACAACATTTATGTTGAAGGAAATATGGCGAGTATTTATCCTACCATCACGATCGATATCTCTCATACCCCTAGCAAGATTGAAAATGTACATATCAGTGAAGATTGATCACCAGAAGAAATAGTGATCTACACCGAACTCTTCAAGGAATTCCCAGATGTATTTGCTTGGTCATATGAAGAGATGCCAGGAATCGACCCTCGTATTGTCAAGCATGAGATTAGAACTTATCCGAATGATAAACCTGTTCGACAACGTATTAGAGTTGTCAATCCCTGAAAGGCCCCTGCTATTAAGGAAAAGGTGGAGAAGCTACTTAATGTTGGCTTCATTAACTAGCCAACATTAAGTAGCATTAAGTAGCCTACCTGCTTCCCTTGATTATTTAATGGGTATCCAATTCCGTTCCGGTGAATAAGAAGCAATGAACTATCCGTGTATGCATGGAATTTCATGACCTGCACAAGGCCTGTCCTAAAGACAACTTCCCGACACCTTTCATCGATCAGATTCTCAATGAGTGTGCGGGAAGCGAAGTGTTTTATTTTATGGATGGATTTTCAAGGTATAACCAAATTCAAATTAAACCTGAGGATCAACACAAGATGACATTTATTTGTCTTTGGGGTACTTTCGCATACAGGAAAATGCCTTTCAACCTTAAAAATGCCGGAGCAACCTTCCAACTGGCCATGACCTTCGCATTCCATGATCTTAAGCATATAGTCGAAGCTTACCTTGACGATCTTGTTTCTCACTCTTGTAAGAGAGAGAATCACTCTACGCACCTTCGACTTGTTTTTTAAAGATGCCATTACTATAAAATCCAGTTGAACCTTCATAAGTGCATCTTTTGCATTAGGTCCGACTATCTTTTTGGATTTCTAGTTTCTAATATCGGGATCATGGTAGATTTGTTAAAGGTTGAGGCAATACTTTGATTGCCTCCACCACGCACTATTAGACAACTTCAAGGTTTACAAGGGAAAGCTAACTTTCTACGTCGGTTTATAGTAAATTATGCCAATATCACTAAGGGTTTCATGCGTCTTTTGAAGAAGGACACCCCTTTTATTTGGGATGAGTGAGCCCATGAGTCCTTCGATGCTTTGAATAAAGACTTGGTATCGATGCCTCTGCTGAAGTCTCTTGACTACAATAGGGATTACTTGCTTTATATCGCCGCGTCCGAGGAGATTGTAACGTCCCCGACCATCAACCCCACTGCTGGGAAATGCTACTACGTAGAATATATATACATAGATTTATAAAGAATATGCATTAAATCAAATTAACACATTATGAACTAATATTTATATACATATATACATATACATGGAGTTACTGCTGTCATACCGAGTTAAATAGAATTAACAACAATTCAAGCTTGCAACGAAATATATGATAACATTCCAAGACATAGAAATGCATCACATATAAATTAAGTACATAATTAATACTTATCTTTTAAACCGACGTAACACCACCAACTATGTGCAGACCTTCCACGAACCTCCCAGCCTTAGACCGCGTTTCTAATCACTCTCAGCAGTAGGTCACCCCCAAGTTGGGACTAAGCTCCACCAGGCAAGGGAATCCTAGGCTAGGCAAGGTCAATAGGAAGACACACAGTTTATGAGGAAGGATTCTCTCCCAGGATCCACTTATGCCCATTGTTCACAGACTCTCATTCCCCACATGCTTTTCCCACCCCAGGAGTATACACCTTCACTATCACACAAGACAGTCCTTCAGATGCTAAACCTCCCTTGCCTTGGGCTTCAGCAATAGGCCAGACCGGAATTCTCCGAGCTCTATGGCAGCTACAAGACCCCTTCCAAGAGTTCTCACCTCCTCCGCACACTCTCTCACCTGAAGAGAGTCGCTCACAGGCCTAACAACCTACCTCCTCAACCACAACCACCTCCCTCACCTGGAGAGAATGTTGCACACAGGCTTGACAACCTGCTTCTTCAACTTCGTTCCAACACAAGGAGGACAATAGTAAGGCTCAACAAGGAACAAATGATGACAACAAATCACATTCAGTCAAGGGATTGCATGGCCACAAAAACCCATAGTTAAAACACACACGACATAGACAATTACAGTATGCTCAGGTTTCATAGAAGACAACAACCCAAACAATTAAGCACGAACTTGGATTTGCAGTGTGGATAAACCTGAGTTCATAGGACACACAGGTCGACCTTGCCCTCCCCACTGGTTTCTCAGATGTGCTTGGTTATGCAGAGGTCCAACACAGAGGTACAACGAGTATAGACTGAGGATGTGTTGGCTTCTAAGGAAAACATCATAGGATGGCCTCACGGTTTCGGGTTTCGGAGCCATGTGAGGTATGTAAAGTTCAAATACAGAGGCCACAAAATTCACGGGAATACACCATTCAGCTTCACGATTCTGGTTTTCAGGAATGCATGAGCATATGTAGAGGGCACTCGCGGAGAATCTCTTGAATTCACGGAGGATGGAAAATGGTAAGTCGAATCCCCATCACGAATTAGTTCTTGGGTTAAATTGCATATGCCTGGGCCGACACATGTCACCCATGAAGCTGCATGCACTCCATCAAGTATGCATTCCCTCTTCCAAGAACTTAGGATAAAGATATACTTTTCACCCACTTTGGAATAATAATAAATTATTATTCAAGGACTTAAGCCCTCAAGCTTAGCCCCTCTTCCAACCTTTCAGCCCACTTTCCCTTACCCATTCTGTGGAAGCTTAGTCCCCCATCACTCTTTCTTCGTGGTCACTCGGCATGCAATGATGTTTATATTTTATTAATGATCTGCATAATTACATATACACAAACCAGGCTCCTGGCCTTTAACACCTAGGCTCTCTGGCCTAAATAACACATAAGCCCACCAACTTATATACAATTGGCGCACCATCCTATAAAACATGATTACAATTCATAATATAACTGGGGCACTACCGGGGGATATTACAATCCACTCCCCTTATTTTTGCACTGTCCTAAGTGCAACTCTTTACACAACATCAACAAGATTTTCAAAATCTTAAAAAGATGCGGGTATTCTACCCACATAGCATCCTCATGCTCCCATGTCGCGTCCTTAGGACTATACCAGGACAGTACCAGGTCTTCTTCCTTATTATGTTCTCCATCAAACATAGGAGGCTTAATCTTGTTCATTTCACCCTTCAGTTCATCCACTCCAGATCTCATGTGATTTCTGGTAGGAGATGGGCTTGAAATACTGTGTGCCCTCCTCTTGGAGTGACCTTGGGAGTGATGATGGTGTCTACCAACACTCCTTGATATTCTTCCCTTAGAAGTCTGGTGAATCCCTGTTTTGCTCGAGTCTCTCTCCTTGTCCAACTCCTTTTCTATTCTCTCTAGACTCTTCATCAACTTTAAGTTGAATTCTCCCTGTTGTTCCTTAGCTTTCATGAGATTTCTGCTATCTACTTGGTGAGTTTAGGCATCTTTCTACAATCTTTCAATGATTTTCATCATATGCCCTTCCTTATCTATCTCTTCTCCATGCCCATTGGAGTTCGACCCTTCAACTCCCAAATGAACATCCATCCCTTTAGCTTCGTTCTATGAACTAGAAGCATTCGATGTCTCCTCCATTTCTTTGCACTCAGTGGCAACTCTATTTGGTTCTGGCACTCGTTAAAATTCTGCAAACACAACGTGCAGACAACCAAAATTTGTCAGGCCATCATTCCTTAACAAATCCCACAACATTCATAAATAAATCTTATTCAAGAAACGTTTAGATTTCATGAATTTTCTGAGCTCTACTCGGCTCTGTAACAATTTCAGGGCTCTGCCCTTTTCTCTTAGCCCTAACCTCTGCGACTACGGGTTGTGACCAAGTGCTAGATCGATAGGTGTTTAATAGGGACTCCAGGTTCTGAAATCTTCATAATACATCACAACAGACTCTCAGAGTTTCGAATTAACGAACTCACGAAGTAGGGTGGATCAATGATCCACGTCTACCCAGCATCCAATGACTGACACTCGCTGTGGAACCTCAGGCGTCTGAGTTCCGAGACTTTGGGACTCTAGAGGATCTCGCATCTGCACATCCGAATTGTTAATCTCCGAACATTCCCAATCACCTTTGGTGATGTCATTACGTCACATTACTTAACGTTTTTCCAATTGCGGGGGCATTGAATGGTGGTTTGGAGTAACCCACGTTTCGTCCCGTAATTATTCTAACACTGACATGTAACCCCTCGGTGAAACCACAGTTTGGATTGCGGGACCGCCTTGGAGAATTAACTTCCGTGCAACTTGGGTCCCCGCAATGCCTTCTGGCTGTTGATCTTGATGTATCGTGTTCAACACCACTGTGGGTCCTCCGACCCTTAACTACGTTACGTAACCTCGGGCCCCACTAACCCTGCTCACACGTGATGCCACATGGTGAAATACTAGCGATTGATACATGGCCCATTCAGATGGGTGACACTCGTCATGTTCCAAATTCCATTTCAATCTTCCACGGGTTCTAAACCCATTGACACATGGCACACATCCCATGTGTCCACGTCACCTCCAGGTGACGTCATCATGACTCACCACTTTAGTTCTTCAGGCTTCCAGAGTTTCAACCCCTCTACGCTCGCTTTTTCCTGGAGCGCTTTCTCCCGGAGTTCACGATCTATCGTTGTGTTTCCTTCGCAATAGACGATTGCGATCTACTTTGGGACTTCGAGAGTTTGTCACACTCCACACTTGAAATCCTTCGAAGTGACTTTCCTTTTCCTTCTTGGACATAGATCTAACGGGAAGGATCTTTGCCTATGATCTATGGTGTATATATCCTTCGATCTTTGGATCTTTGAGTTTCAACCTTTCTCTTACCTTTGCATTCAGTTTCACCGACATTGCGAAGTCCAAAGTGCTTCCAGGTTACCCTTTCTGCACTTTCTCTAGATCTGATGGTCGTAAATGTTTTTCCTCTCCTTCCGAATAGATCCTACGGCTCCAACACCCAAAGTGTTGAGTGCTCTCTCACTGTGGTCAAATACCATGACGACTATGGTTTTATTCTACTGCTACTCCTCCTAAGCTTCGTAACACGACCAAGTAACCCCTTGGAACTCAACAACATTCTAAGGTTCAAAATTGGTTCCTTCGAACACCATTTCCACTTGAAACCTTGGGTCCAAACACCGCTTATCCGGACCATCCAAGCTCAACATTGAAACCATCGCTCTGATACCATATTGTAACGTCCCTGGCCATCAACACCACTGTCGGGAAACACTACTACGCAGAATATATATACATATATTTATAAAAATATGCATTAAATCAAATTAACACATTATGAACTAATATTTATATACATATATACATATACATGGAGTTATTATTGTCATACAGACTTAAATAGAATTAACAACAATTCAAACTTGCAACGGAATACATGATAACATTTCAAGACACAGACATGTATCTCATATAAATTAAGTACATAATTAATACTTATCTTTTAAACTAGTGTAACACCACCAACTGCATGCAGACATTCCACGAACCTCCCAGCCTTAGACCACACTGCTCATCATTCTCAGCAGTAGGTCACCCCCGAGTTGGGACTAAGCTTCATTGGGCAAGGGAATTCTAGGATAGGCAAGGTCAATAGGAATACACACAGTTTATGAGGAAGGATTCTCTCCTAGGAGACACTTATGCCCACTGCTCACAGACTCTCATTCCCCACATGCTTGTCCCACCCCAGGAGTATACACCTTCACTGTCACACAAGACAGTCCTTCGGCTGCTAAACCTCCCTTACCTTGGGCTTCAACAATAGGCCAGACCAGAATTCTTTGAGCTCTGTGGCAGCTACAGGACCCCTTCCAAGAGTTCTCACTTCCTCCGCGCACTCCCTCACCTGGAGAGATTCACTCACAGGCCTGACAACCTGCCTCTTCAACCACAACCACCTCCCTCACCTGGAGAGAGTGTTGCACATAGGCATGACAACCTGCTTCTTCAGCTTCATTCTAGCACAAGGAGGACAATAGTAAGGCTCAACAAGGAACAAATGACAACAACAAATCACATTCAGCCAAGGGACTGCGTGACCACAACAACCCACAGTTAAAACACACATGACATAGACAATTACGGTATGCTCAAGTTTCACAGAAGACAACAACCCAAAAAGTTAAGCACGAACTCGGATTTGCAGTGTGGATAAACCTGAGTTCATAGGACACACATGTCAACCTTTCCCTCCTGATTGGTTTCTCAGATGTGCTTGGTTATGCAGAGGTCCAACGCAGAGGTACAACGGGTACAGATTGAGGATGCATCATCTTCTCAAGAAAACATCACAGGATGGCCTCACGGTTTTGGGTTTCAGAGCTGTGTGAGGTATGCAAAGGTCGAATACAGAGGCCACATAATTCATGGGAATACACAAGTCGGCTTCACGGTTCTAGTTTTCAGGAATGCGTGAGCGTATGCAGAGGGAACTCATAGAGACTCTCATCAATTCACGAAGGATGGAAAATGGTAAGTCGAACCCCCATCATAGCTTAGTTCTTGGGTTAAATTTCATGTGCCTGGGCCGACACATGTCGCCCATGAAGCTGCATGCACTCCATCAAGTATGCATTCCCTCTTCCATGAACTTAGGGTATAAATATACCTTTCACCCACTTTGGAATAATAATAAATTATTCTTCAAGGACTTAAGCCCTCAAGCTTAGCCCCTCTTCCAACCTTTCAAACCCATTTCCCTTACCCATTCCATGGAAGCTTAGTCCCCCGTCACTCTTTCTTCGTGGTCGGTCAGGACGCAATGATGTTTATATTTTATTAATGATCTGCATAATTACATATACAAAAATCAGGCTCCTGGCCTTTAACACCTAGGCTCTTCGGCCTAAATAACACATAAGCCCACCAACTTATATACACTTAGCTCATCAGCCTATAAAACATGATTACAATTCATAATATAACTGGGGCACTATCGGGGGATATTACAATCCCCTCCCCTTATTTTTGCACTGTCCTCAGTGCAACTCTTTACACAACATCAACAAGATTTTCAAAATCTTTAAAATGATGCAGGCATTCTGCCCGCATAACATCCTCATGCTCCCATGTCGCGTCCTCAGGACCGTACTAGGTCCACTGGACCTTTACAAGCCCTATGGCTCGATTCCAGAGATATTTTCTTTTCCGGTCGAATATGCGCACACGATGCACTTGCATGACACCTTCTTGCTCCACCTGAATCACATTCCAATTAATTACATGATTAGCATCATGTATATTTTTCTTAAGCAATGAAATATGAAACACATTATGTACAGTCAGGGATGCAGGTAATGCAAACATACATGCAACTGGCCCAATCCTTGCTAGGATTTCAAATTGCCCACAAAATCTGGCTGCCAACTTGGAGCAACTTCCTAGCTTCAAGGAACTTCTATTGGATTTTACTTTCAGGAAAACATGGTCACCCACTTTAAACTCTTTGTGGGTTATGTTTTTATCAACATAACTTTTCTGCATGTCTTGGGTAGCTTTCAAATTCTACTTAATCTTCAACATTTGTTCTTCCATTTCCTTGAGCAAATCTGGCCCAACCACTGCTCTATCAACTGGATTATCCAAGCTTACTGGAGTATTGCACTTTCTACCATAAAGTGCTTCAAATGGAATCATCTTCAATGATGCTTAATACCCATTGTTGTAGGCGAATTCTACCAAGTGTAGGTAGTCCTCCCATTTCAATGGTTTGTCCATCACATACATCCTCAGTATGTCTTCTATTACTCGATTCACCCACTCTGTCTGCCCATCCGACTCAGGATGATAGGTTGTACTGAAGTTCAGATTCGTTCCGAACTCCTTGAATAACCCTTTCCATAAATTTGAGGTAAATTTCGGGTCTCTTTCAGACACAATTATCTTGGGAATACCGTGCAATCGTGCTATTTCCCTCATAAAAATATCAACAACATTAGTTGCCTTGTGAGTAGTCTTTAGTGGAATAAAATGGGCAGCTTTCGTAAGCTTGTCCACTGCCACCATGATTGAATCATGTTGCTTGCCTGTTATGGGCAATCCCGTGAGGAAATCCATTGTCACCACTTCCCACTTCAACTCAGGAATGGGTACAGGTTGTAGCAACCCTGCTGGGTGTCTGTGCTCAACTTTAAGCTTCTGACACTCCACACATTTGGCGATGTATTCAAAAATATCTTTCTTCAAACCTAGCCAAAAGTAATGGCTCTTGACTACTGCCACAGTCTTCTGATATTTAGGGTGCCCTGCATAAGGCACATTATGCATTTCATTCAAAATCATAAGTTTCAAGTCCTAGACATTAGGTACATAAATTCTGTTCTTGTACAGGAGTGTTCCATCAGTTTCCAATTTATAATTTTCCATTTTCTGTGGCATCTCACCTTGCTGTAGCTTTGTTACCAGCTCCATGTACTACAAATATGCATTTGCAGCTTCCAAAATTCTGCCCTTAATATCAGTTCGGTACATGCTAATGGTTGTAGCATGTAATTCATGCACTCTCCTGCTGAGTGCATCAACCACTTTATTCTCCTTCCCTTTGATATGCTTGATATCAAAATCATACTCACAGAGAAACTCCAACCACCTAATTTGTCTAGTGTTCAAGGTTGGCTGATCAAACAAATACTTTAGACCATTATGGTCTGTCCTCAGTTCGAACCTCCTTCCCATGAGGTAATGCCTCCATTTCTTTAGAGCATGTACTATAGCTGGCAACTCCAAATCATGAGTTGCATAGTTCCTTTCGTGCTCTTTCAACTTTCTGGATTCATAACAAATTACGAATCCATTCTGACCGAGGACTCCTCCCAGTCCCTCTTTGTATGCATTTGTGCATACTACAAAATTTTCATTCAGATTTGCAATCCTTAGGATTGGAGCACTGGTTAACACTTGCTTCAATTGTTGGAAGCTTTTCTCACATTCCTCTGTCCACTGAAACTTCTTCTCCTTCCTTTGTAAGGAAGTGATAGGGTGAGCTATCCTCGAGAACCTTGCGATAAACCTTCTGTAATAACTAACTAGACCCATAAAGGATCTGACTTCCATCACGTTCTTTGGCGCTGACCATTCTCTGATGGCCTTAATCTTCTCAGGATCTACAACTATCCCATCCTTCGAAATAATATGCCCCAAGTAATGGATCTGCTCCTGATAAAACGAGCACTTGCTCAACTTGGCATACAGTTGGTGCTCTCTTAGTACCTGCAACACCATCCTCAGATGTTGTTCATGCTCTTCCTCTGACTTGGAATACACCAGAATGTCATCCAGGAAGACTATGACAAACTTGTCTAGATAGTCCCTGAATACACCATTCATCATGCACATAAAAACAACGGGTGCGTTCAACAGCCCAAACAACACCACTGTGAACTCGTAATGACCATACCTTGTTCTAAAGGTGGTCTTGCTGATGTCTTCATCCTTTATCCTCACTCGGTGATATCCTGACCTGAGGTCTATCTTTGAAAATATCTTCGCATCCTTCAACTGATCGAATAGGTCATCAATCCTCGATAGAGGAAATTTGTTCTTTATAGTTACTTTGTTCAATTGTCTGAAATCATTACACAATCTCAACGTCCCATCCTTCTTCTCCACGAATAGGATCGGGGCACCCCAAGGTGACACGCTTGGGTGTATGTACCCCTTCTTCAGAAGCTCTTCAAGCTGCAACTACAGTTCCTTCAACTCTGGTGTACTCATTCTGTATGGAGCTTTTGACACTTGAGCTGCTCCAGGCATCAGGTTTATAGGGAAATAAATATCTCTCTTCGGGGGTAATCCTGGTACCTCCTGGAATACATCTTCGAAATATTTTAATACTGGGTGGGCTTCAATCTTTGAGACCTCATCCTTAGATGCTTCCTCCACATGGGCTGCAAATAATTGACAACCTTTTCTGTAGCACTTCTTTAGCTGCATTGCTGAGCTTTCTTTGATAGCAACAACTCTGGGAATTCCTTGGACTGTTCTCCAATTCCCCTCCTCATCTAGGCAAGTGAATGCCTTGTTATGAAAGTCTAGGATGGCATGGTGCTGGTCCAACCAATCCATCCCAATTAGACAGTCATAAGAACCTAAAGGCAGAATGTTCAATCCATCCTTTGTGCTTAGTCCATTCATGTCCACAGGACATGACTTAACTAACTCAATGACTTTTGTCTTGGTTCTTGTATCCAACTACACTAACCAAGACTTTTCATGTTTGCTTCTCAACAATTGCAAATTTTCCACTACTCTAGGATCTATATAACTATGGATATCATTTGAATCAATTAAAATAATAAAGGTATGGTTGTTGATCATACCTTCCACTTCAATCATGTGCAATTGATATTCATCTTGCTTGTTGTCCAGGGCTGTGTAGATCCTTGGAATTCTACTACCCATGCCCTCCACTGTTTCAGCCTATTGTACATTGTGGGAAACTCTCACTTTATCATTTCTGTGGGGGCAATATCTATACCTATGGTTCCCTTTACAACCCCAACATTCCATAGGTGGCGGTCTTGGCATTTTCCCACCCACTTCAGCCTTCCTAGGCTCTCTAAAAGATGGTTGTTCTTGAGGACTATTTCTGAAAAAGGGTGGCTTAGTTCCCTTCTTCCTCTAATCCATATTGAATTTCTTCTTGTCTTCCCAAGCCTTCTGGAAAGTAGGCTTCTCTCTTTGCTGCTCATATAAACATTTTGCTCTTCTTATAGTTTCTTCCATAGTCTTAGGGTCACCATACTAGATCTTTTCACCAATGAAAGGTGGCAATCCACTTAAATACCTTTGAATCTTGATAGTCCCATCCTTGATGAACGGAACATACTTCAACAATTCCAAAAATCTTCGCTCGTATTCATCAATGGTCATGCTGCCCAGCTTGAGTTCAAAGAACTCTTTCATCTTTCTGTCATAATATCTTTTAGTCAAATATTTCTTCTCGAAATACTTCTTGAATTCTTTCCAACTAATATCTTTCTCTGTAATGTGTTGCACCTGCACAAGTTGATCCCACCACATGCATGCTTTTCCTTTTAGTTGATACATCTCAATTCTTCCTTCTGCATGAGAGGAATAATTTGCAGTTGGAAATATTTCCTCGTGTCAAGCAACCATGTTTCGACATCTTCTTCCTTCTTATGTTCTCCATCAAATGTAGGAGGCTTAATCTTGTTCATTTCGCTCTTCATTTCATCCACTCTAGATCTCCTGTGCTTTCTAGTAGGAGATGGGCTTGAAATACTGTGTGCCCTCCTCTTGGAGTGACCTTGGGAGTGATGATGGTGTCTACAAGCACTCCTTGATCTTCTTCCCTTAGAAGTCTGGTAACTCTCTTTTTTGCTCGAGTCTCTCTCCTTGTCCAACTTCTTTTCTATTCTCTCTAGACTCTTCATCAACTTTAAGTTGAATTCTCCTTACTGTTCCTTAGCTTTCATGAGCTTTCTACTATCTTCTCGGTGAGTTTGGGCATCTTTCAATGATTTTCATCATATGTCCTTCCTTATCTATCTCTTCTCCATGCCCATTGGAGTTTGACCCTTCAACTCCCAAATGAACATCCATCCCTTTAGCTTCGTTCTTTGAACTGAAAGCATTCGATGTCTCCTCCATTTCTTTGCACTCAGTGGCAACTCTATTCGGTTTTGGCACTCGTTAAACTTCTGCAAACACAACGTGCAAACAACCATAATTTGTCATGCCATCATTCCTTAAAAAATCCCACAACATTCATAAACAAATCTGATTCAAGAAATGTTTAGATTTCATGAATTTTCCGAGCTCTGCTCGACGCTTTAACAATTTCAGGCCTCAACCCTTTTCTCTTAGCCCCAACCCCTACGACTGAGGGCTGTGGCCAAGCGCTAGATCGATAGGCATTTAATCAGGACTTCGAGTTCCAAAATATTCATAATACATCACAACAGACTCTCGGAGTTACGAATTAACGAACTCACGAAGTAGGGTGGATCAACAGGCCACGTCTACCCAGCATCCAACGACTGACACTCACTGTGGAACCTCAGGCATCTGAGTTCTAGGACTTCAGGACTCC
Organism: Picea engelmannii; assembly: GCA_009831015.1. Taxonomy (NCBI): domain Eukaryota; kingdom Viridiplantae; phylum Streptophyta; class Pinopsida; order Pinales; family Pinaceae; genus Picea; species Picea engelmannii. Next base: position 93,003 of record ML794045.1, read on the forward strand.
GGAGGATCTCGCATCCACACATCCGAATTGTTAATCTCTGAACATTCCCAATCACCTTTGGTGATGTCATTACATCACATTACTTAAAGTTTTTCCAATTGTGGGGGCATGCAACAATGGTTTGGAGTAACCCGCCTTTCGTCTCACAATTCTTCTAACGCTGACACGTAACCCCTCGGTGAAACCGCGGTTTGGATTGCGGGACTGCCTTGGAGAATTATCTTCCATGCAACTTGGGTCCCCGCAATGCCTTCTGGCTGTTGATCTTGATGTATCGTGATCAACGCCATTGTGGGTCCTCCGACCCTTAACTACGTTACATAACCTTGGGCCCCACTAACCTTGCTCACAGAAGATGCCACATGTCGAAATACTAGCGACTAATACGTGGCCCATTCAGATCATCTAAGCTGGGGTTTAGACATGGTCATTCTTCTCCTTATTACCCCTAGGCAAATGGACAGGTAGAGGCCGTCAACAAGTCTCTCAAGAACATTTTGAAAAAAACTATTAGCCAGAGTAAGTCCGACTGACACATTATTCTATATCCCACACTCTAGGCATATCGAACCTAGGTCACGACTGCCACCAGTTTTTCCCCTTTCCATTTAGTACATGGTGTGGAGTCGATTTTACCTATTGAATGCGGAATTCCTTCTCTTAAGTTGGCAGTCGCGCTCCTACCTGACACTTCCGATTTCGAGCGATGCCTTATACACCTAGAGAGTCTTGACAAGTAGCGTCGAGACGCCTCTACGACTATCGAGGTGAACAAAAGACGTGTCAAGGTCTAGTACGATAAGTCTGTTTGTCCTCGGTTGTACGTTGAGGGTGACTTGGTCCTCTTATATGATCAAGACAAAGAACCACTGGGGGTAGGCAAGTATAAACCCATGTGGCACGGTCCCTATATCGTGCGACGTGTCTTAGAAAAAGGAGCCTATGAGTTAGAAGATTGTGAAGGGAATATGTTGGTTGAGCCCAAGAATGGGATCTACTTGAAAATATACTACACTTGAGCCCCAAGCTTGGGCAAAACTCTTTGTATACTAATGTAATTTAGTGTGTATATCTTTTCCCTTTCTTTTTCATCTTCAGCTTGCTTATCGAGTTTTCCCTTGGTTGGCAGATGTCAACAGAGTCTTTGGTCTACCTAGGATTTTCAGATGGAGCCAGTCGTCATACACGGAACTTGGCTTCTACTGCTTGGGTGGTTTACTCACCCGAGGGTCTATTGGTGTCTTTAGGTGGTATATGCCTAGGGCCATCCACGAATAATGTGTCTGAATATATTGTTGTTATAGAACTTTTGCACGATGCTATATCACATGGTATTCGCTCTTTAGAGGTTCTCTTGGATTCCTAGTTAGTAGTATGTCAGTTGAATGACAATTACCGCATGTGTGATCCTACTTTACTCCAACAATTCCTACAGGTACGTCTTTTAGAACAACGGTTTGATTTTATTACTTATTATCACATTCCTAGGAGTTCTAATAATGTATTTGATGCTTATGCTAATTTCGTTTTAGAATGGAATTTGTCACATAACTAAAGCAAAGAAAACCATCTCATCAATGTACACATTGTAATATAAGTAAAGCCGAAGATCCCTGTTTTATATATATTTAAAAAAATATGGTGTTTATAGTACAAAATTGGGGCTAACACCCTCAATACACATATACAACTGATACTACAATATCCACGACATCTACGCCTATGGCACTAGATGTGTGTCATGGTAACAAACTATGGTGTTTGCGAGATGTCAAAAGAGTCGCACCCAAGCTTTGGGCACACCAACCACTTGTTGCTGCATACCTTCCGACAGATATTCTACCTGAACCATCGAAATCCTTTGAGTCAAATGAGACAGGTTTCTCTGCATGTTTTGAAGGACTCTCTCAGCTTCTCCTCCTATCGCTTCGTCTCCTTGGTGCCTACGACGATGTTGGGGAAGCCTGTCTGGCCGCCACGGACCCACGCCTGCGTCACACATGTGTCTAGTTAGTACTTAAGCATCATCCAAAAATAATTTTGTTCTACTATACAAAAATACAAAAAAATGAAATACTTAAAAACATTTGACATACCTATGTCCCCGTAGGCAGTCCCTGGTGGGAGTGGCATGTTAGGGTCCCCTTTGAAGTCGATCTCTGCAGAGGGGTATTCATCTAGAGCAATGACCTGTCACTGCCACTAATAGAAGAAATCCTCATTGTAGGGTGTGGTCACCCTACCTCCCCACTGTTGTCTCATTACCTCGGTCCACCGTGCCATGGCTAGATCGCGAGGTCCTCTCAGAAGAATCTCGACTCTAGGTTCCAAACCTGGAACCTGCTTGAAGAAAAAACTGCATAAGATAGAGGCAAACCCGAAGTTCCTCTTGCTACCCTATTTTCACTTTGTCAATTGGCTCTTCATATTATCCAATATTGAGGTACACCAATCATATACTGTGGGTCTCAAGCACTCTACATCATAGAACATGAGCAACCTCAATGCCTGGTGCAACAGAGCCGATCCTGTGATCCTGTTCAACATGAGGACAACAATATTGAGGATGAGATTGTTTATTGCTCGGATGGGGAGTTGACTCTCGTCCTTCGGAGTCCCTGCTACATAGTGAGCATCTATGTACTCCTCTATTTTCATTCCGCTCCTTGCTCCCCATGATTTTAGGTTTACGACCTCACCCCGACATGATAATCCAGTCAAAAAGTAGATATCCTCTACTTCAATCCTCAATGGTTTCCCATCGAGGTTGAATCTTTCACTGTCAGGGTCCCAGTAATCCACAAGCATATCAAGCAACCTCACCTGCACCCTCATCCCTTTGAGTGCCCAAAATTTATATAAGCCACATATTTTCAAGGCCAGTTGGGCCCCCATATCTCTGTCCACAACAACATCTACCTCCTCATGCTCCCTTTCCCTCCATTCTAGCACCATCCTGCCAGATAAAAGTCAAAATTTGAGTTAGTAACCATAGAAATGATTGATTACGGACTTGTACGTGAGCTACTTCATTTACAGTCACGTATAGGGATAAGTATACGTGCCCTGTAGTTTTCACAGTCACGTATAACCTCATGTATACATGACCCAATAAATGGCAGCCCGCGTACACCGAGTTACCCAATTTGCACCCTAATTTACTCAAAATTTGAAACCTAATTTAAAAATTTAATCCAGTAGAAAGGAAGGGGAGGGGAAGAGGAATTACTTGGTCCAGACAGTTTCTGATGCTCCCGTAATCACTAGTTGAATATAGAAGGTAATTTGGTCCAATTTTCACTATTTGGGTAAAAAGTCAAAATGACATAGTAATTTTTGGTTTTATTACTATTTATAATAGTTTTTACCCACTTTCTATAGTTTTGAGTCATTTTCTCACCTAATGAACTAATACAGATGTGGATTGAGTTGGTTTTTTTAGTTTTCACCAGGGATTCTTGCGGATTTTAACGTTATGTTGGCCGTTCGTAACCACGTGCAGATATTTTCACTACCCAACATATAGGACATGTATCCATTCCATCATGCATTTTTGCATTATCCTATAAATGTCACTTTTATGCCTTATGTATGAACCCATTTGTTGCGACACAAAACCTTCCATTTTCTATAAGACGTGTCGTCTTCAAGTGGTAGAGACTTACTAAACATGAGCGCCCTAGTTAGATCCCCTTCTTCATTTGGTGCCCATGCAAAGATTTTTTCCGTAGGACTAGGAGTCCCTTATAGCTATTACATGACTTTATAATGAGCCTCATTTCTCACTCATAAACATGATACCTTATACCCAGAGGACTCCCAACCGAGTTTAATTTAAGCTCTTTTCCAACTCGTTTTTAAAAAGTGAAAATATTGCCAAGTGAACTTGTCTATTTCACACTCGTAAATTGGATTTGAAAGGACGTCTATTTGGCACAAGTTTATCCCTTTTTCACACCAAGTAGACTAAATGTCATGAAAAATGACATTTTTTGGCATTAAGTTGTGATTGCATCTCATACCCTTGCTTGCAGTATTGAGCCTATAGCCGGTTCTCGCTTTGTGTTATAAACCGTTTGCCTCAACAGTTTTTGCATCCTCAACCAAGCAGAGCCTCATTTATATCCTTCAAAATTTGACACCCTATACCTAGGAGGGAACATTCCCCTGAGTGTCCATCTACCGCATGCATCTCCTTGAATTGAGCATAGGTATGTTCCACTGCTAGAACTATTTTTTCTTTCTTGCGACAATCGTTTCCTTCTCTCTATCATAACATTCATTTGTCTATGAAAAAACAAAAAAAAAAGACAGGCGTGAAGGGAGTATTATATTATATTGGCAATAATCGTGTCGCCTTTGAACATAGCACATATTTATTTGAGTCCATTTATCATCGTAATTTTGGGTTTAGCATGGCCTTAGGAAGCTGAGCTCGTTACAGAGTCTTCTCTACCGACTGGTTATTCTTCTAGTCCCTATAGAAAATTTCATTGATGCCTCCTGCATCTCACAGTTTCATCATTGAGTCTATACTGCCAAAGTCTTCCATATGCCTCATGCTCTTGTTCAAAGGAAGTCTATCAACTTGTGTCAGCCATTTCTCAAAACTCTTGACTTTGTATGTCGGCCATACCCTCAGTTTATCTTAGAATGACATGATATTGTAGTCCTATCATGCACCCTGGTCCTAATTTCATCATTAGTAGGTAACCTTGAACCCAACAGTCGAAATTTCATCATTGGTCGTTGACTGGGTGGTTTCCCTTGTGTTCGACGTCAAGACATCTATTCACACATTGGGATTCATGCAATGTCTTGGATGCATTTAGCCTTATTGGTGGTTTCCTCACCTTTGTCAACAATTTTCCTCATTGGCTATTATTCAAAGGGTCTTTTTTCGTGTACCGCTTGCACTTGGCACAAGCGAAATACGCACAAGGTCGTTGGTTCGTGAACATGTTCTTCATCCGATTTCCTCCAAATCCTGAAGCTCCTTCTTTATACCTTGTGCTGAATGATGAGAGATGCCTTAATGCTCTCCTTTCAACAGGTCTCCTTCCATCGACTTCAACACATCTATTCTGGAAACATGACCTATATTCTTATGAGTACCTTGAGGCTTGCAGTCATTAGTGGTAGGTTCTCTCACCATCGACAGTTGGGAATACATCAATGTCTCATGATCAATGGATCATTTAGGTATTCAACACCGACTCCTTTATTCACACTTGTAAGAATGTACTCGGTGCCTTGATACCTACTTTCATTATTGGTAGGTTGTCTCACGTTTGTTAACAATATACCTCAATGACTGATAATCAAACGATGTCTCATTATGTTCGACCTCAACTCCTTTATTCACATGATGTAGACTTGCACCCTTGGCTGATTGTGTAGAAGACTTGAAGACATCAGTATGTGGCCGCAACTTTCTTGAGCTGTTGCTTCCTTTTCATTGGACCAGTACCTATATGACTTCAGTGATCATGGTAGATCATATTGTACTCCATTGTATACATTATCTTCAGATTGTTTTTGAGACTCGTTCTACTGGGCCTTGTTCGTGACTGTGACAACCTTTGGCATGCGACCGCATTTTATTTGCCTATTCATGGCCACAGACAATTGTTTGGTATATTTTCACATGGATCTGTAGTGTAATTCTATTGGCATCCACGTATGCAAAGTCATTGCAAAATGTAATGAGGAACTAGTTCTTCCAGTTGGTTCCCCATCACTCCACTTCTGGGTTGTTTATAATGTATTTTGGCCATCACAGATACTCCTTTGACCTCACACATTAGGGGGCATATGTTATAGAAAGATTTTCCTCACCTTATGCAATCTTGCACATAAGGCCTTTTTCCATTTCCCTATGCAAACTTATCATCCCTGTTTGTAAATCCTAGAGCTAAAAATACATATTTTTCCACATGTACACACCTTGCCTACTATACAACATGTGTATACGCAAGCTCCACCACTATAGCCCACGTACATCGCGATTCATGCCCAAAAATGAAAATTTGTGTCGGGTTTCCATGTCACGACAGGAGATCTATGATCCTTGGCCTTCCATATACTAGAAATGTTCCGACTCGACCCTTCAATTCCATTTGAAGGCTATAAAAGGGACAATTCCGAGCTATGGAAAAGAGGAGAAATAATTCAACTTTGAGAGAAAAGTTTCTTTGGAGAAATTATTTACTTCATATTGAGTCTGCATTCCTTTGTCATTTAAGTCTGAACATAGTGTTCATCTCCCAAGCTCTTTCCTTATTTTGTCGAGAACTTCATTGTCTCTCTTCTTTGAGCTTTCCTTTGGTGGAGGCCCAACTGGAAGGAACTTAGTTTCTCGTTTCTGAATCATGCCGACATGGAAGTTTGTAACATTTTCACTTTTGTTGATCATATATTAATAGAAATACTCTTTTCCAATCCAATTGATATCTTGCAAATATTTGAATTATTATTCCATGGACGTATTTTCATGTTTATTAATGGATTATGCTATTGAATGTGCTAACATAATTTATTATCACCATATGCTTTCTTTGCTTGGTTGTTGAGGACTAGTTGCAGGTATATTGCTTTGGGTCAAGTGCTCAACGGTGGACTTCATCGAACGTCTGGACGAGCTAGGCCTTTTATCTTGTCTTGCTAACATATTTGTTTACATAACATACTTGAGAATAGAGTTGATTTCTGCAGTCATTCCTTTCTGTTGTGGTTTACCCTAGCCATATAGAGATTTTCCTTGCAACAATGATAGGTATAGAAAGAGTCAGATGCTACATTGCCGAGGTCGATGTTTAAGTTGGTTGGGGAGGTTTGATTTCTTTAAATGATGGGTTTCTTTTAAAAAAGGGTTTATAGGTCCTTTGGCCTTGGTTTCCTTCCTCTGCACTTCTTTTCATGTCTATGCTTTCATTCGAAAACTTCTTTATCATATGTTGTAGTTCTTCTATGTTTCCACTTCCCTTTTTGGGACCTTGTTTTGTTTGTTTCCCTGGGGGTCTTGTCAACAAGAGTCCTCTCCTGGGTGGAGGTTGATCTTCTTTCTTAACTAGTGATACCTGACCCTCTTTACATTCCTTCATTTGGAATTCAATTGTTTTGGCTTCCTCAAAATTCTCAGTTAGGGTCGTTTGGGCAACCCTTTTTACAAACATGGAAATAGAAGCGGGGAGAGCATTAGTGTATACTTTGATTTGCAACTCCTGAGTGGGTTTAGCTTCAAGTTGGAATTTGTTCATAATAGTGGTGAATCGTTGATTGACATCTTTCACCTTTTCTTTTGAACTCATGGTGGCGGAGAACAACTCAGTCATCTAAGCTCCTTTAGTGGCTTCTTTTGCAAATTTGTCTAAAAAATCCTTTTGAAACTTAGTCCAACTAGTTATGGACCCTACATGTAAGTTAAAATACCATGTAGAGGCTAAATTCTCAAAGGTATAAGGGAAAATCCTGCATACTACATCTTCATTTTAGACATTCATCAGTCTAATAGCTAGTATGAACTTTTTTATATGGTCTTTAGGCAATCCTGAGGTTTTAGGGTTAAATTTAGGGAGTAACTTTTCTAGATGTCGGGGAAGGTTGTGTACTCGTTCAGAGATTTCCATAGCATATCTGGCCAACCACAGTTGATTATTATGAGTTAAACCCTTCCTCGTCATATTCAAAATCCTCGGGCTCAGAGAAGTTACCAGCTGGTGTTTCAGGGATTAGATTGAGGGGATGTTCGATCTCGGTGAGGGTGAAATCTATCAGGTCTTGTACTATGTGAACAAAAACTTGGTCGGGGGTATCGACCACTTGTATGCTTACTTGTTTTCTACGAGGAAGTAACATATCTAAGGGTAGTGCTCCAATTTTTTGGGCGTAAACTCTTGTGTTTCTTCTGAACTGGTTCAACTCCTTGTGGGGAAGAGTGTAAGGTATTTCAGGGAATAAAGGTTCTTCCTCTTGATGGGGTGAGTTATTCATTTCAAGAGTACTTAATGTATGTGGGTTGTCTTGAGAATGACTAGCCATTCATTCATTCAACCTTCCTTCTAGCGCCAATTCTATTGATGGGGTCCTAAATCCCTTTAACTCAACAACAGGAACCAAACCTACCACCGAGGTCCAATTAGACTCTACAACGTTTGATAGTGGAATGGTTCTCTAGATCTGTCGATCCGGCCAAATAATCGATGGGATTTACGTAGTGATTGACATGATATATTCTTATGAAAATTCCTCCTTCAGTTTAAATGTTCTCTTTTTGTATTTTCTTTTATTAGATGGGTCTGATAAAAATATGTGTGCTGGTATAAACTAGCAGGCAAAACGGAAAATATTAACTACTGAAGAAGGCTGAGCTTGGGATAACCCTTGTGCTCAAGAATGCAAACAAATATTTACACACCCGTGGCAAGTCTAGTAACTAATACATCAACTTGCTGGTATTTCAATTATTGATTGAGATACAATTATCGAAAGAAAACATACATGCAATAAAATGATGGCAAGACAATTACTTTCCTTAGCTCTAATCACTAATCACACATTAACACAACGATTTTCTTTCCACCATTAGAGACAAGAACTATAAAAATATTGAATTAGCTAACTTATCAATAGATTAGGATAATATTACTCATTACAACATCCATTCATGAGATAAAGTCGGAAGTAATTCCTCAGATCCAATCACACACGCATTTGATGAAAAACATAAGTTTGTCTCCGATCCTAAACAAGACTTCTCAATTAAGGCATTTCCAAAATAATTCTTTACAATTCAAAAATGAAGGTCTTTGAACCATCGACCTTTTCTAAAAGGTCGATCATCTTATTTATAACAAATCATTAACTAAAAATAACTATCAAAAGTGAAAGCTAAGTAAAACAAAACATCGCCACATGGCGCTTCCATATCTCTATCTTCTAAGAGTCATCAAATGGTTTTAGTGAAGTGGATGACTCTTCTCATACTCTGACCATTTGACGAAGAGTTCCTCACATGTGTTGGCATACGAAAATCTATAATGATCCATCGGGGCCGAAAGGATCTCCTTTACATCTACTGCTCACGCCCGATACTTGACTATTTTAACACTTAACTGCTGTAATACTGTCCAAGCCTTGATCAGGTGCTCCATGAACTGCTGTACTTTCCCTGATGCCATGTTCACCACCTTTTCTATCTCTGCAGTCCATGTCGAGTCTTGTTCTGCATGTTGTTTGACTATGTCATGCAAGTCGACAAAGTCCTTGGGTGAGTTTAATTCTGGGAGACCGATGTCTCTCATCTCTCGATTGATCTTGACCGAGCTTCTTTCACAATCAACCCATTTTTATTGAATATCCCACTGAGGTTCTTGGGCCATTTTCACCCAGTATTTGGCCGCCTTCCTTTTTCGATCTACGTTGTTGTCCCTTAGCACTCGAATGTCGTGCTCTTCGACGTCTTGGCCCCTTTGAACCGCGCTGATGTAATAAATTCTTTCCACTTCTTGGTGGGCCTTCTCATACCATCTTTCCATGTATTTACAAGTCGCTAGCACCATAAGGGTGTCTTCTTGGAGTTTGGCTATCCCTGCAGTGAAAAGGTGTCGTTCATTCGTGAATTTTCCATAGGCGTCTTGGAACTCACTTCTCAAAAACATTGTGGCTTGCGTGGAGTCCTGATAGTATTTCAGCAAGTGGCGCAGATGCTCGAACTCCTTTAGCACAATGAAAAACTCCTCTTCATCTTTATTTTCTCTTTCCAGGGTGGCATCTGTGATCTCCATCCCTACGTCAATAAGCTCAGATATTTTGGCATGCTCTGTGATGATTAATTTCTCCTATGTGGTGATGAGGATTGAACTGTCCAACATAAGCCTCCTCTTCTTAGTGGTTCTCTTCATGATGGCTTTCCTCTTTTGGTCGTATGATATTGCTTGTATATCGACGACCTCATAAACAGGTTCAAGGATTTGTTGTTCTCCCCAAGTAAGAGTATTTCCCAGGCTCCAGACTGTGTATATCTGTTCAAGGCTGGGTTCCTGAACCTCTTATGTATGTCCCGATGGCTCAACCTCTATTTGTTTCTCATCGGGTGGTAAGGTACTAGCCAAAACCGAGGAACTATGGGCAGGTTCAGTACTTACTTGGTAATCGGCTGTTGAAATGTTGATTTCCTGTTGTGGAATTTCCTCTTCTTGTTCACCCTATCCTAGCTCATGCCTCGAGTTATCCATTGGGGTTCCGAGTATGTCGAGTGGCTCAACATCCAAGGCACTTTCTACCTCATGCTCTCTCTGTGGGTGGCTCTGAATTGAAGCACTGAGACCCAGGGTGGATGCTCTCTCAGGTTCTTTCTCCTCTATAATTTGCACCAGAGTGACCAGGGACACCTTTGAACTCTCCTCATCATCGTAGATGGTTATTCAATCGAAAAATGGATTTGGTATACTTTTTCTCCTTGATGTCCTCGCTATCTCGAGTTGGGTCAAAATTTCCCCTAGTGATCCGACCTATGGTGGTGGAGCTTTAAGGTTTTTTGACTCGGTGATTTCTTCAAGCTACATCAGCCCTAGGCCACTTGGTTCTCCTTGGATTTTGATTCAGTCATCAATGGGGATTCTTATCATCTCTACCAGATCATGGTCATTTTTCAATTGATCAATGATTCTTCGTGCCCCTTCTAGCAAGATCAATCCCTTTCCCTGTGCTTAGGTTGTCTCTGACGCTCTGATTTCTTCCCTGGCTCTGAGGGCCTCTTGGGCTGACTGCTCTATCATTTCCACATGTTCATCCATGCTCATGGCATTGAACATGGTCATATTTGGGTTGGCCATTCTATATACCACCTCGTTGTAGTCCTGGGTGCACTCTATGAAGATTTCGTCCTCGAATTTATCATGAGTGTACGACCAACAAGATGACACCTGAAAATCATGTTGGAGGACCAGGCCTTTAGGGTTGTGCTTGCGGAATCGGCCTGCTGGTAGCCTGAATTCTAGTTGGCTAAGCCCTTCTTGTTTGGCTTGAGCAATATCCTTCACTAGATAGAACCCCACATGGAAACCGTAGGGTATGAAATCCCGTTTCTTGTCCTTAACTAATGTGGCATTGTATTCCTGTAGGATAGTCTGATAGCAGATTTATCCCACAATGAGCCATTTTGGGACATAAGAAGGTAGGATATGTGGTGCTCCCGTGGCCCCGAACACCCTGAGGTAGGTTGAGCGTTCGTCTAAATACCAATGGGCTACCTTTGCTATCATTTTCTTGGTTGCTGCAGATAATCTTGGGCATTCCTTCTTAAAAATAATAAAATGAATGCGGGCGATGAATTCATCGCAGATGAGTGTGTAATATTTCTTGTACCCGTTCTCCCATAGTATTATGAAGTAGACATGGACCGGGAGCTCCACAACATGCCAGTTTAAATTCATGCCGCGAAGACATTCCTTGCGCACATGACATCGAGTAGGTACGAGGCCATGTAGAAAGTGGGTGCCTCCCCTTCTTTTGACACCTGAGCCCACTGTATACAGATGTTTAATTGTTTCAAGATTATCGCTCCCCAGTTGAAGCTTCTCATAGAGATCACCATTGTGTATTCCAAAGGCATCCATGCTTCCAAAAACTTGGAGCCGTTCTTTTCTCCATATAACCGACAGATGGGAGCCATCAAATAGATGTATGGCTCCCTCAAGTTAATTGTTCCATACCAGCCATTTCTCCGGTTAGTGAACTTCTTGTCCTCCTTCCACCATGATCCCATCAACCGGTTGGTGTCATGGAATTCATAAAAATTCACCACGAATTCTGTGTTGAACCGCTCCTCTGGGTCCCTGAGCTTGTAGTATTTCTGGACTTCTGTCGGGAGGAAAAATCTGAAACATCTGCCATTCTCATCATTGATCAAACATTTATGCCCATCGGTATGGTTGATGAGCCATTTCAGAACCTCTATGCAGGGGAAAACCGAGGTTCTGCTTCCCACAATGTGCAAATATGATCGTCATATGTTCAGGAACACTTGGTCATCGAGCGCCCTCACGTTCGGGTCATTGTGTGGGATATACTCTGGGTATTCTTCTCAGCTAATTCTATTGAAGAGGTCCCCCCACTTTGGGAGCATTAATTTGGATCCAGTGGTTGCCTCTGTATCACCAAAGGCCGGAAGATGGACACAAGATTTCTTTGTTGTTGTTTTAATGATAGGCTCTGCCCTAGGAGCATACTCCAATTGCCTCGCAGTCCCCAGAGAAGCAACTTTGCATATTTCAGCTTGGGTGCTCTCGGTGAGCGTATAGTGGTTGGCATTCTCAGTGGCATCTTACCTACAACTATAACATAGTTTAGAGACTGTGCAATAAAATCGGGTGCGCGTATATAAATTACGACCAACGAATTGATAGACTTGAATACATTCCTCTGCAGCTTGTTAAACCTGGTTTTGATAATCAAAGGGTTAGTACAGTCTCAAGACAATCACTTTTCTCCTTTAGATTCTCTAGAATTCAAATTGTGCGCATAATGAATTTGTTCAAAACCGTTCTAGAGATTTAAACATGGATGAACTTACCTTGTCGCATCAACCATTCAATTTGGGTTATGAGTGTAATTTCGTTAAATTTGCCGCCAAATCTTCAAGGATGTTTAAACTTAAATTCATCGTGGGTTGATGAAACTGGCGTGGGTGGTAATGTGGTCTATCAATGATTTCAAATTACTGTCGTCTAGTCGACGCATGAGGTAGCCACAAATGCGGGATCGGGCATTAACTGTTCTATTAAAAGTCCAAATCTGATCATATCTTATGCCACAAACATCCCATTGTTTCACTATTTTAGTTGGTGGATCGAGGGTCGAGATTGTGCTTCAAACATTTTCGTTGATATCTTCTTGCAAAAACTCCGGCTCTGATCGATCTTTCTGTACAGAGCTAACGTGGCAAAGCTAACTAGGAGGTGTGACTAGGACCTAGGGAACCTAAAAAATGACTCGGGACAAAACTAGGTCGTACGACCCCCTTATGTGGTAAAGACACGTGGCATTCGAGACCAGTGACTTCATTTGCTCGTGTTAATTGGAGTCGAGACTTTCTTTAAGCCATATGTTCTAAAACCCAAACCTATCTTGCCGACACTGAAAGGTATCAAGGATTGACGATCAACGATAAACCTACCCAAGTGTTCTCGTATCGACTCTCTCGAAAAAGTCCCGATGCCGAAAACGCATCGGGGATCGACAATCGACGATATGCTTATCAAGGAAAAAAATAATTGTTTTAACTTTCCTGGATTTCCCCGACCTTGATAAAGCACATCGGTCATTGGCTATTGGTGATTTATTTACATCATTTGTTAATGTCTATCCTTCCCGTATTTTTGCCGATGCTAAAGGGGATCGATTATCTCTTGAAACTTCGTGCAAATAACTTACGCAAACAAAATCCGCCTTCTGCCTTCTGCCGATGGGGATCGATGCTTGGTGACTATTGTAACTGCGTGGTCCCTTTACTTGCTTGAATTTTTCCGACGTCGAACCTGGGCGCGTTAGGTGTAGTGTTAGCTGCTGATTTTAATTCATGTGTTAAGTTCTTTTAGACATGAGGTTTCACAAGTTCAAACAAACCTGACTTGATTGTAAGAGTCATGGAAAAAAAACAAAGAGAAATCATTTCCCAAAGTGAAATCGATTCAGATAGTGAAGAAAACAAGTGGTACCCAAAAAGTGATAAAATTTCATAAGGCTTTTAGGATGTGTTGAGTGCTCAACAATACCCTCAGGGTATGCACTAATTTTAGACACTTGAACAAGATGACCATCAAGAATAAATATCCATTTCCCAAGATCAATGCCCTTTTCGATCAACTAAGAGGAGCCACCATCTTCTCCAAGGTAGATTTGAGGTCCGGGAATCATCAAGTCAGAATCAAGGATGAGGACATTTATAAAAATGCCTTTAGAACAAGGTATGCACACTATGAGTTTGTATTGGTGCCCTTTGGTCTTAATAATGCACCAACTACATTTATGTTCTTAATGAACGACATTCTTAGTAACTACTTGGACAATTTTTTCTTAGCTTTTATTGATGACATTATGATTTGTTATAATACCAAGGAAGCACATGAGGAGCACTTCAAGATAGTACTATAAGTATTGAGAGAGTACCAGTTGCATGTTAAATAAAAAAAAATTGATTTATTTCAAAAATAGATCCATTACTTGGGTCATATGATCTTGGAAGAAGGAGTTGTAGTATACCTTGAGAAAATCAAGGCAATCATGGATTAGCTTACTCTTCAGAATGTATCTGAAGTGAGATCATTCATGGGATTGGATGGATATTACAGAAGAATTATCTAATTATTTTCTAAGATTGACCATCCCATCACCTTATTACAAAGAAAATAAGTGAAATTTGTATGGTCAAAAAACTTTGAGGAAAGTCTCCAACAACTAAAACATCTTCTAACGAATGCATCTGTCTTAAATATTGCAGATATAGATAAGGATTTCTTGGTGTGTATATATGCTTGAAAGTAAGGAATTGGTGGAGTCCTTAGGAAAGGAGGAAATGTAATCAGTTTTTAGTCCAAAAAACTAAATGAACATGAGCAATGTTATGTTACTCATGATCTGGAGCCTGCAACCATTGTGCATGCCTTGAAAATGTGGAGGCACTATTTACTTGGAAGGAGGATTGTATTGATGACAGATCATAGTGGGATGAAGTTGTTATTCAATCAACCCCATTTAAATGAAATACATGCCAGGTGATCGATATGGATATTGATGTCCATCCACCCATTCCACTAGCTCAAAGAACAATTTTCCATTTTGGAAGTTTTTTTACAGTTTTTCGAGTCCCAAACAAGACTTCTCAATTAAGGAATTTCCAAAATAATTATTTACAATTCCAAAAATGAGGGTCTTTGAACCATCAACCTTTTCTAAAAGGTCGATCGTCTTATTTATAACAAATCATTAACTAAAAATAAATATCAAAAGTGAAAGCTAAGTAAAACAAAACATCGCCACATGGCACTTCCATATCTCTGTCTTCTAAGAGTCATCAAATGGTTTTAGTGAAGTGGATGACTCTTCTCATACTCTGACCATTTGACGAAGAGTTCCTCACATGTGTTGTCATATGAGAATCTATGTTGATCCACCGGGGCCGAAAGGATCTCCTTTACTTCTACTGCTCACGCCCGATACTTGACTATTTTAACACTTAACTGCTGTAATACTGTCCAAGCCTTGATCAGGTGCTCCATGAACTGCTGTACTTTCCCTGATGCCATTTTCACCACCTTTTCTATCTCTGTAGTCCATGTCGAGTCTTGTTCTGCATGTTGTTTGACTATGTCATGCAAGTTGACAAAGTCCTTGGGTGAGTTTAATTCTGGGAGACCGATGTCTCTCATCTCTCGATTGATCTTGACCGAGCTTCTTTCACAATCAACCCATTTTTATTGAATATCCCACTGAGGTTCTTGGGCCATTTTCACCCAGTATTCGGCTGCCTTCCCTTTTCGATCTACGTTG
Source organism: Picea engelmannii (assembly GCA_009831015.1). NCBI lineage: Eukaryota > Viridiplantae > Streptophyta > Pinopsida > Pinales > Pinaceae > Picea > Picea engelmannii. The sequence goes on from ML794045.1 coordinate 108,552, forward strand.
TTGTCCCTTAGCACTCGAATGTCGTGCTCTTCGGCGTCTTGGCCCCTTTGAACCACGCTGATGTAATAAATTCTTTCCACTTCTTGGTGGGCCTTCTCATACCACCTTTCCATGTATTTACAAGTCGCTAGCACCATAAGGGTGTCTTCTTGGAGTTTGGCTATCCCTGCAGTGAAAAGGTGTCGTTCATTCGTGAATTTTCCATAGGCATCTTGGAACTCACTTCTAAAAAACATTGTGGCTTGCATGGAGTCCTGATAGTATTTCAGCAAGTGGCGCAGATGCTCAAACTCCTTTAGCACAATGAAAAAATCCTCTTCATCTTTATTTTATCTATCCAGGGTGGCATCTGTGATCACCATCCCTACGTCAATAAGCTCAGACATTTTGGCATGCTCTGTGATGATTAATTTCTCCTATGTGGTGATGAGGATTGAACTGTCCAACGTAAGCCTCCTCTTCTTAGTGGTTCTCTTCATGATGGCTTTCCTCTTTTGGTCGTATGATATTGCTTGTATATCGATGACCTCATAAACAAGTTCGAGGATTTGTTGTTCTCCCCAAGTAAGAGTATTTCCTAGGCTCCAGACTGTGTATATCTGTTCAAGGCTGGGTTCCTGAACCTCTTATGTATGTCCCGATGGCTCAGCCTCTATTTGTTTCTCATCAGGTGGTAAGGTACTAGCCAAAAATGAGGAACTAGGGGCAGGTTCAGTACTTACTTGGTAATCGGCTGTTGAAATGTTGATTTCCTGTTGTGGAATTTCCTCTTCTTGTTCACCTGATCCTAGCTCATGCCTCGAGTTGTCCATTGGGGTTCCGAGTATGTCGAGTGGCTCAACATCCAAGGCACTTTCTACCTCATGCTCTCTCTGTGGGTGGATCTGAATTGAAGCACTGAGACCTAGGGTGGATGCTCTCTCAGGTTCTTTCTCCTCTATAATTTGCACCAGAGTGACCAGGGACACCTTTGAACTCTCCTCATCATCGTAGATGGTTATTAAATCGAAAAATGGATTTGGTATACTTTTTCTCCTTGATGTCCTCGCTATCTCGAGTTGGGTCAAAATTTCCCCTAGTGATCCAACCTATGGTGGTGGAGCTTTAGTGTTTTTTGACTCGGTGATTTCTTCAAGCTACATCGACCCTAGGCCACTTGGTTCTCCTTGGATTTTGATTCGGTCATCAACGGGGATTTTTGTCATCTCTACCAGATCATGGTCATTTTTCAATTGATCAATGATTCTTCGTGCCCCTTCTAGAAAGAGCAATCCCTTTCCTTGTGCTTCGGTTGTCTCTGACGCTCTGATTTCTTCCCTGGCTCTGAGGGCCTCTTGGGCTGAGTTCTCTATCATTTCCACATGTTCATCCATGCTCATGGCATTGAACATGGTCATATTTGGGTTGGCCATTCTCTATACCACCTCGTCGTAGTCCTGGGTGCACTCTATGAAGATTTCGTCCTCGAATTTATCATGAGTGTACGACCAACAAGATGACACCTGAAAATCATGTTGGAGGACCAGGCCTTTAGGGTTATGCTTGCGGAATCGTCATGTTGGAAGCCTGAATTCTAGTTGGCTAATCCCTTCTTGTTTGGCTTTAGCAATATCCTTCACTAGATAGAACCCCACATGGAAATTGTAGGGTATGAAAGCCCGTTTCTTGTCCTTAACTAATGTGGCATTGTATTCCTGTAGGATATTCTGATACCAGATTTCTCCCACAATGAGCCATTTTGGGACATGAGAAGGTAGGATATGTGGTGCTCCCGTGGCTCCGAACACCCTGAGGTAGGTTGAGTGTTCGTCTAAATACCAATGGCCTACCTTTGCTATCATTTTCTTGGTTGCTGTCGATAATCTTGGGCATTCCTTCTTAAAAATAATAAAATGAATGCGGGCGATGAATTCATCGCAGATGAGTGTGTAATATTTCTTGTACCCGTTCTCCCATAGTATTATGAAGTAGACATGGACCGGGAGCTCTGCAACATGCCATTTTAAATTCATGCCGCGAAGACATTCCTTGCGCACATGACATCGAGTAGGTACGCGGCCATGTAGAAAGTGGGTGCCTCCCCTTCTTTCGGCACTTGAGCCCATTGTATACAGATGTTTAATTGTTTCAAGATTATCGCTCCCCAGTTGAATCTTCTCCTAGAGATCACCATTGTGTATGCCAAAGGCATCCATGCTTCCAAAAACTTGGAGCCATTCTTTTCTCCATATAACCGACAGATGAGAGCCATCAAATAGATGTATGGCTCCCTCAAGTTAATCGTTCCATACCAGGCATTTCTTCGGTTAGTGAACTTCTTGTCCTCCTTCCACCATGATCCCATCAACCGGTTGGTGTCATGGAATTCATAAAACTTCACCACGAATTCCGTGTTGAGCCGCTCCTCTGGGTCCCTGAGCTTGTAGTATTTCTGGACTTCTGTCAGGAGGAAAAATCTGACACATATGCCATTCTCATCATTGATCAATCATTTATGCCCATCGGTATGGTTGATGAGCCATTTCAGAACCTCTATGCAGGGGAAAACCGAGGTTCTGCTTGCCACAATGTGCAAATATGATTGTCATATGTTCAGGAACACTTGGTCATCGAGCGCCCTCACGTTCGGGTCATTGTGTGGGATATACTCTGGGTATTCTTCTCAGCTAATTCTATTGAAGAGATCCCCCCACTGTGGGAGAATTAATTTGGATCCGGTGGTTGCCTCTGTATCACCAAAGGCCGGAGGATGGACACAAGATTTCTTTGTTGTTGTTTTAATGATAGGCTTCGCCCTAGGAGCATACTCCAATTGCTTCGCAGTCCCCAGAGATGAAACTTTTCCTATTTCAGCTTGGGTGCTCTTGGTCAGCGTATAGTGGTTGGCATCCTCGGTGGCATCTTACCTACAACTATAACATAGTTTAGAGACTGTGCAATAAAATCAGGTGTGCGTATATAAATTACGACCAACGAATTGATAGACTTGAATACATACCTCTGCAGCTTGTTAATCCTGGTTTTGATAATCAAAGGGTTAGTACAGTCTCAAGACAATCACTTTGCTCCTTTAGATGCTCTGGAATTCAGATTGTGCGCATAATGAATTTGTTCAAAACCGTTCTAGAGATTTAAACATGGATGAACTTACCTTGTCGCATCAACCATTCAATTTGGGTTATGAGTGTAATTTCGTTAAATTTGCCGCCAAGTCTTCAAGGATGTTTAAACTTAAATTCATCGTGGGTTGATGACACTGGCGTGGGTGGTAATGTGGTCTATCAGCGATTTCAAATTTCTGTCGTCTAGTCGACACATGAGGTAGCCACAAATGCGGGATCGGGCATTAACTGTTCTATTAAAAGTTCAAATCTGATCATATCTTATGCCACAGACATCCCATTGTTTCGCTATTTTAGTTGGTGGATCGAGGGTTGAGATTGTGCTTCAAACATTTTCGTTGATATCTTCTTGAAACAACTCTGGCGCCGATCGATCTTTCTGTACAGAGCTAACGTGGCAAAGCTGACTAGGAGGTGTGAATAGGACCTAGGGAACCTAAAAAATGACTTGGGACAAAACTAGGTCGTACGACCCCCTTACGTGGTAAAGACATGTGGCATTCGAGACCAGTGACTTCATTTGCTCGTGTTAATTGGAGTCGAGACTTTCTTTAAGCCATATGTTCTAAAACCCAAACCTATCTTTCCGACGCCGAAAGGTATCAAGGATTGACGATCAACGATAAACCTACCCAAGTGTTCTCGTATCGACTCTCTCGAAAAAGTCCCGATGCCGAAAACGCATCGGGGATCGACGATATGCTTATCAAGGAAAAAAATAATTGTTTTAACTTTCCTGGATTTCCCCGACCCTGATAAAGCACATCGGTCATTGGCTATTGGTGATTTATTTACATCATTTGTTAATGTCTATCCTTCCCGTATTTTTGCCGACGCTAAAGGGGATCGATTATCTCTTGAAAATTCGTGCAAATAACTTACGCAAATAAAATCCGCCTTCTGCCTTCTGCCGATGGGGATCGATGCTTGGTGACTGTTGTAACTGCGTGGTCCCTTTACTTGCTTTATTTTTTCCGACGTCGAACCTGGGCGCGTTAGGTGTAGTGTTAGCTGCTGATTTTAATTCAGGTGTTAAGTTCTTTTAGACATGAGGTTTCACAAGTTCAAACAAACCTGACTTGATTGTAAGAGTCATGAAAAAAAACAAAGATACATCATTTCCCAAAGTGAAATCGATTCAGATAGTGAAGAAAACAAGTGGTACCCAAAAAGTGATAAAATTTCATAAGGCTTTTAGGATGTGTTGAGTGCTCAACAATACCCTCAGGTTATGCACTAATTTTAGACACTTGAACAAGATGACCATCAAGAATAAATATCCATTTCCCAAGATCAATGCCCTTTTCGATCAACTAAGAGGAGCCACCATCTTCTCCAAGGTAGATTTGAGGTCCGGGAATCATCAAGTCAGAATCAAGGATGAGGACATTTATAAAAATGCCTTTAGAACAAGGTATGCACACTATGAGTTTGTATTGGTGCCCTTTGGTCTTAATAATGCACCAACTACATTTATGTTCTTAATGAACGACATTCTTAGTAACTACTTGGACAATTTTTTCTTAGCTTTTATTGATGACATTATGATTTATTATAATACCAAGGAAGAACATGAGGAGCACTTCAAGATAGTACTATAAGTATTGAGAGAGTACCAGCTGCATGTTAAATAAAAAAAATTGATTTATTTCAAAAATAGATCCATTACTTGGGTCATATGATCTTGGAAGAAGGAGTTGTAGTAGACCTTGAGAAAATCAAGGCAATCATGGACTAGCTTACTCTTCAGAATGTATCTGAAGTGAGATCATTCGTGGGATTGGATGGATATTACAGAAGAATTATCTAATTATTTTCTAAGATTGACCATCCCATCATCTTATTACAAAGAAAATAAGTGAAATTTGTATGGTCAAAAAACTTTGAGGAAAGTCTCCAACAACTAAAACATCTTCTAACGAATGCATATGTCTTAAATATTGCAGATATAGATAAGGATTTCTTGGTTTTTATAGATTCTTGAAAGTAAGGAATTGGTGGAGTCCTTAGGAAAGGAGGAAATGTAATCAGTTTTTAGTCCAGAAAACTAAATGAACATGAGAAATGCTATGTTACTCATGATCTGGAGCTTGCAACCATTGTGCATGCCTTGAAAATGTGGAGGCACTATTTACTTGGAAGGAGGATTCTACTGATGACAGATCATAGTGGGATGAACTTGTTATTCAATCAACCCCATTTAAATGAAATATAGGCCAGGTGATCGATATGGATATCAATGTCCATCCACCCATTCCACTATCTCAAAGAACAATTTTCCATTTTGGAAGTTTTTTTACAGTTTTTCGAGTCCCAAACTTCTGGGGCTGTTTTGAGGCCCTAAACGACGTTTTTTTGGACTTTTAGCAGGTTGGGATCATTTTCAACAATCCTCGAACCTCAATGGAAGTTGTAATTATCGGATAGACCTTTCTAACGAGGTATAGAATGCCTAAAATGGAGATCGTATGCAAAATTTATGCCCTCGGGAAGTTGATGTATCAACTACCCCCATCGGGGCCCGCAAACCTTTTGGCTTTTCATGTTTTGGGGTTAGGGCTTTTGATTTTATTTATTTTAAAAATTCCTTTAGAGCCTCGTTGTAAATATTATCTTCTTGCGAATGAGTGTATCCATCACATATCTTCTCATAGATAAGCTGCCACCATTCTAGCGAGTTCATGCACTCTGTATTTTTACAGTTCTGTACATTTCACTCATGAATAGAAATTGTGTATTACTGTATATCTATGCCTCTTGTTGTATATTTTTTATATTATTGGTTCTCTTGTAATATCTCTGTATATTTCCATTATATCTCTGCTCTCATTTCGTGCTCAAAATAATCTGGATCAGTGGTATTAGAGCAAGATGATCTTGGTCATTTTTTTTTCCAGTGCGTGTCCCCGACGAGGTCCGAGTATAGAAAGTTGGGTCTCAAGCTCGTCTCTCTTGCAGACAATCGCTCTTGAACACCCAAGAAACCCTCCATGGTGGAATAAAAGAGAAACGATGGAGCATAATATTCTATTAATATGTTTCTCGAGCAAGCTCTCACGCGATAGAGGGACGAAATGATGGAGAATTTTTCCCAAATCCTTCGATGCCTACCGATAGCATGAGATGCATCTTCATAAAACATCCACTTGAGAGGCACCGCTCCTTTCAAGGTACAATTTAATTTTTATATTCCCGTATTTTAAGGTTAGATAGATGCAGGTGCTCTGGAAAAATGGTTAAATCTTCTAGAAGGTTGTTTCTCTATGCACAATTTTGTTCGACAGGGAAAATATCACCTTCACGCTCCTTAAGGTTCTCTTCCATGTCAAAAATAGGTAGGAAAATTACTGTGAGAAAATTTCCATAGATGATTTTGGAATGTTAGAGGCCAAACCCACTTGGGAATATTTCATAGATGTCGTTAAGGAACAATATTACCTTGTTGGAAACTATGAAGACTAGTACATGAGATGGACCACATTGCATCAAGAGAGGGGCCAAGTAGTGCCATAGTTCACCAATATATTCCATACCTTGCACACCAAACTGGGTATCAAATATTTTGAGCAGGATTTGGTTCTGAAATATCTGGGGCTCTACACAAGTACATCCAAACCGAAATGGATTTTCTGGACATCTCATTGCTGGGAGTTGCTTATCAATATGCTGTCAAAATTGAGCAGAAATTTAAGCACTAGAAAAAATGGGAGTTTGGGTTTGCATATTCGCAACAACCAAAGTATGGTAAAGATGACCCTAAAAACCAGCCTCCAGAAAACCAATCCAAGCCACATGAAAAGAATGGTAACAAAAAGACGAAGAAGGGAACTGAAAAGTGGTGTTATTTCCACAAAATACCTTGGCACAAAACTGATTATTGTCTCTTAAAATAATAATTAGTGGTCAAGATCAAAGAAAAAGAGTCGAACCCTGATTCAGAATCTGATTCAGAAAATAATGGAAGGAGACAGATCATCGATGTAAACACCTCTGCCAATGTCACAACCACAACGATCCAACCAGAAGAACCAGTAGATCCTTAAGAGGGGGACAACCTCTTCCATTCACAGATGTGGGTAAATGGGACCCCATTGCATTTCATTGTTGATAGTGGAAGACAAAAGAACCTCATCTCAACAGAGGTCATCAAATAGTTGGCAAATCCAACAACACCACACCTGCAAACATACAACATCGGGTGGCTTCACCAGGGATGAGATATTCGTGTCAGCCAACAATGTCTCCTGTCTTATGGCATCAATCCCTTCAAGGATGAGGTATTGTGCGATGTTTCCTTGTTGGACGTCTGTGATGTTATTCTGGGACAACCATATATGTGGAAGGGCCATGTTGTTTATGAGTCTTAACCCCATAGTGTCATTGTTACTCTGGGGGATAACCTCTATAGGATACCAGAGGTAGTTCCGACTACTATTTCGACAAAACAGTGCAACAAAGTCATCTCTCATATGACAAAGTTAACTTCTTCATGATTTAGGCAGAAGGTAAACAAAAGGACACTATGACCACTACGACCTCGGTCCAAGCCCCTTCTATCCAACACAAACAGGTCGACAAGATTGAAGCAAAGCATAAATATTCCTTCAGCACACCGCCATCTCATGCAGTTAGACTGGTTAAAAAGGTCCAACCCCTCCAACATTAGGTTCGTGATAGCCTTCCACAAGCCAAGTGTAAGTTTTAAACCTGTGAAGTAAAGCAATGCATATAGATTCTTAAGAAATACAGAAATTAATCAATGGCTCATACACATAGTACACAAAGATTTTATACCGGAAACCCTCAACCGGGAAAACCTTTCTTATTTTTATTATATCGAATTTAACCATTCATCATACGATATATACAATGTTTTTAGGTATTTCGTAGATACCAAAACCCTAATCCCTTAATCTGAGATTAATTTACAAATCCGCTAAAAATAGCAAAAAATCGCCCACATACACAGTTGTCGTATCTGACGCGCCCACACACACACACATGCAAAGAATATAACACATACCCAACATTCTCCCACTTGTTGTTTTCTTTGCATCCAAGGGTCCAGGGGATTATATAGTCAACAATCTAGGGCAACAATGCCCATTGTTACTCTACACCAGGAGAACTTTCTGTGCTCACAGACTTTGTCAATGAATCTGCAACATTCTTCAAAGTGACAACCTTTTCCAGTAACACCTTCTTTTCCTCAACCATGTCTCTCACAAAGTGATACTGAACATCAATATTCTTTGTCTTCGAATGATAAGCTGGGTTCTTTGCCATGAATATTGCACTCTGACTGTCACACTCTAATCTCACTGCTTGTTGTACCAACCCAATACCTGAACATAATCTTTGTAACCATACTGCTTCCTTGCTTGCATGAGTGGCTACCATGTATTCAACTTCTGTAGTTGAGAGTGCCACTACAACCTGTCTTTTTCTCATCCAACTGATTGCTCCTCCAAATAGGTTAAACACATACCCACTTGTAGATATTCTGCGATCCATATCTCCAGCCCAGTCTATATCAACAAAGCCATGTATGTCCACCACTCTGTCTAATCCTGGTCTTCCTTGGTAGCACAATCCATAACTGGTTGTGCCACAAAGATACCTGAAGACCCTCTTTACTTCTGTCCAATGCTCCTTCCCTGGTTTTGACATATACCTGCTCAAAAATCCCACTGCATGTGCAATGTCCGGTCTAGTACAAACCATTGCATACATCAAACTGCCAACTGCTGTGGCATATGGAACATGGGACATGTCCTCTTCTTCTTCCTATGTCTTGGGACACTGATATGTAGATAACTTTACACCTATAGGAATAGGAACCTTGACCGGTTTACTTCCATGCATATTAAATCTTTGCAATATCGTCTCCACATATTTTCTTTGATTCAACCAGAGTTTCCTGTTTGCACGATCTCTTTTAATCTCCATTCCTAGAATGAAGTTAGCCGCACCGAGATCCTTCATGTCAAATTTGGAGGATAGCTGTGATTTCACCTCCTTGATAACATCCATGTTATTTCCTACCAACAACATGTCATCAATATACAACACTACATAAATGAAGTGATTACCAACCTGCTTGGAATATAC